>JAODAL010038375.1:0-39300 GCA_025379985.1 Phyllomedusa bahiana
GATATTTAAAAAATGTGAGGGGGAAAAACCCTTTTGTGACACATGTATTATTGCGGGAATTTGAAATTTTTATTAAAAAGTTTATGTCCAAATAGTTTTGGGGCATTTTTTGGGGGTTGGGAGTGTTTTTTTATGTGTTTAAAATATTAAAGAAAATTTTTAAAACAGGGCCCTGTTGGGGTTTTTTATGTTCTATGTAAAAATAGGGATAAAAGAATTATATTATGGTCATGTGCAATGGTCGGGGGGGGGGGTGGAATTTTTTTAATGGGGGCCTGTTTGGGGGTAATTAATAAAAGTTTGTGGGCCCTGTGCAGTGGGTTTGGAATGGGTAAGGGTTAATAAGTGTTCAATGCACATGGTAATAACAGAATTTATTTTTGGGCTTTTTTCGGGGGTTTTTAGTGTATCTTAAAATTAAAGGTTTTAATAAAATGGGATTATTTGGGCAAATTTTCCCTTGTTTGGGTTCCCTTTTGGGGGCGTAGTGGTTTTTAAAGAAAAAAGTATAATTTTAAATTTTTATTAAAGGTCAAAAATTTCCAGTGGTTTGGGGCATGGGGGGGCTGTAGTATACTAAAGAAAAAGAATATTTAAAAAAATTTTTTTATGGCCATGTTTTCCATGGTCGGTTTAAATTTGGGGGTGTAAGGGGTTCCCTGTAAAAGTATAATACAAATTTTATTATGGTCCCTTTTCCAGTGGTCAGTCCCCTGTTTTGGGGCTGTATTTTCTAAGTACAGGGTATTAAAAAGATTTAATTTTTGGTTTTTGCCCCAAATTTGGTTGGACATTGTTGGGGGGGTTTTAGTGGTTTTTTATGTATAAATTTTAATAAAAAGGGGAAAATTTTAATTTTTGGGCATGTTGGGGGTGTATTTTTTTAAAAGTATACGAGTTAAAAGAATTGTATTATGGGCATGTCCCCAGTGGGCGGGCATGTTTGGGGGTTGGGAGTTTTTCTATGTTTTGGAATATAATAGAATTTTTATTAATTGGTCGTGTTGGAAAGGGTTTTTGTGTCTTTTGTATAAAAAGTATTTAATTTGGATTTTTAATTTTTGGTTATGTTGGAGGGGTTTTTGTGTTCTATGTATAAAAATATAAAAAAGAAAATTTTAAAATTTTGGGCCTGGTTTGGGGGGTGTAGTGTTTTTATGTTTTAAAAAGTATAATAGAATTGTAATTATGGTCATGTCCATTGGGCGGTCAAGTTTTGGGGGGTTTTAGTTTTCCCATGATAAGGGAATTTTAAATGAATTAAAATTTTGGTCTTTGGAGGTTGTAGTTTTTCTTTTAATTTAAAATAAAAATAAGGAAAAGTATTTTTTCATGTTTTGGGGGTTTTAGGCATCTATGTAGACATATAATAGAAATTTTTTTGGGGGCATTTCCCCCCCAACCTTTTTTTTTTTTTTTTTTTGTTTTTTCTTGGGTTTGGGTGTTACCGTAAAAAAACCCCCATCCCTTTTTTCAATAACATGACTCAAAGGGGGCCAGGTTTCTCCCGGGAAAAATGACGGGACCCTGACCCAAAAGGGTTTTTTTTAATTTTCTTGGTCCCCCTTTGTTTTTTTCCCTAATTTTTTTCTTTCTCTTTTATCCCTCATTTATCTAAACTTCAATTTACCGTCCCTCACCCCGGGAGCGCCCCACAACCCCCTTTGTCCCCCAAATGCTGAAAAATGACACCCCTTTTATCTTTTTTAAAAGGGCTTTTTTTTTTCCCCTGGCCTCTGTGAAAAAAAAATTTTTTATCCTTACCTTTTTTCCCATTTG
This sequence comes from Phyllomedusa bahiana, assembly GCA_025379985.1. Classification (NCBI taxonomy): domain Eukaryota; kingdom Metazoa; phylum Chordata; class Amphibia; order Anura; family Hylidae; genus Phyllomedusa; species Phyllomedusa bahiana. The sequence continues at coordinate 1,780 of JAODAL010038375.1, forward strand.
GGTAGCTTTTTGTCTCTTTGGGAATAACCACTTTTTTAAAATAACCCCCCAAAAACTGGGGGCCATGGGTTTTTGAACGCTATGTACGATCCCGTTTCCCCTGAGACACCTGACTCTTTGGACCCCCGCAGAGGTCTTATTTCTAACCCCTTCTTTTTAGGTTTTTCAGGGAAAATTTTTAAACCCAATATAAAAGGGCCTTTTTTTCGGTTTGGTTTGGGCAAGAAAATTTTTCTCCTTTAAACATCATAGCAGCCAAAAAAAAACCTTTAAATTTTGGGAAACCCCTCCAAAGCCCTAAGAAATTGTTTTTCATTATCAATCTATTGACAATTTGGGGCCATAAAATTTCCCTTTACCTATTTCGAGGGTTAAAAGTACATAAAAGGCCCAAAAAACATGAGCTCCGTAACGGCTCAACCCAAAAAGCTGGAAAAACCCTCATGCCCATGCCGGCAATTTCTCTTGGGCCTATTTTTCCTTAACGCTTCATTTTTTTAGCTCATTTTAAAAAAAACATTTTTTCTCCCTCTTATCAACTTTCTATGGTTTACCCGGGGTCCCACCGCGGGTTTTCCAGCCCAATCATTTTTGGATTAAAGGGAAACAAACTTATTGAAATACATAAGAAATCTTCAACGAATAAAACGTTGAAGGGACACTTCCATCAGAAAGGAGAATATTTTAAAAAATGAAGAAAAGCTATTTTTTTTTAATTATTGGCAATATTTTTTTTGTCAGTCATGCTATACTAATTAGAAAACCAAAGTGAATTCTCTTAGCAGATGATTTAAGTCTGACCCAAAGCAATAGGGACAAATTTTCCCCCCGAAAGGGGAATTTTTGTTTAAAAAATTTTTTTTTTCTTTTTGAATTTTTTTTTTAAATTTTAATTTTTTTAAAATTTTGGGATTTTTTTGTCAGAGCGTAAGGATATGTTCCTTAAAAGCGGCATTTAAAATAAAATCCAGGGAAACAATTTCTTTACATTTTTTCCCAAATTTTGGTTTTTCAATTTATTTCAAAGAAATAATTTGAAAACCAAAATGAATTCTCTTTGCCTTTATTTTAAAAGGGCTGACCTAAAAACAAAAGGGGCACTTTCCCAACAGAAAGGAGAATTTTTATTAAAACCAAGAACTATTTTTTCTTTTAGAATTTTATTTAAATAGTTTTTTTTAATTTTGGGGAGTCCTTTTTCAGAGCTAAAAGGAAAATGTTTCTTTAAAAAAACGGGAAATTTTAAAAAAAAATCCAGGGGAAAATATTTTTTTTTAATTTTTTGCCAAATTTTTTTTTGCAATTTTGGTTCAATTAGAAAAACCCCAAATAATTAACAAAGGGGAAATGAAATTTTTTCTGACCCAAAGTAATAGGGCCACTTTTTAATTTAGAAACAGAATTTTTTGGGAAAACCAAGAAATAATTTTTTTTTTTTTAAAAATTTTATTTAAATTTTTTTTTTATTTTTATTTTGGGTAGTCCTTTTCAAGCTACAGGAAAAATTTTTCCCCAAAAATGGGGATTTGAAAAAAAATCCAGGGAAACTATTTTTAAATTTTAATTTTTTGGCAAATTTTTTTTGGGGGAAAACATTTGGGAAAAAAATTAAAATTTTGGAAAAAAACCAAAATGAATTCTCTTTTGCAAAATGATTTTTAAATTTTTACCTAAAGTTTATAGGGAACCCTTTCCCTCAGAAAAAAAAAAAAAATTTTTTGTAAAACCAAGAACTTTTATTTTTTTAGAATTTTTTTTTATGTAATTTTTTTTTTTTTCATTTCAGCTGTCCTTTTTCAAAAGCCCAGAGGGGGGAAAGTTCCCCAAATGAAATATTTAAAAAAAAAAAAACCAGAGAAAAATATTTTTTTTTTTTAATCTTTTGGGTTTTTTTGTCAGTCTTGCCCATACTAAAATTTGAAAACCAAATTTAATTTTTAGGGGAGATGGGTTTTTAAAAAACCCGGGCCTTTTAAATTAAATACTTTTTTTTCAGGGGGGAAGTAAACAAAAGGGCTTTTATTTTCTGGTGCTCTAGTATAAATAAACCCAAAAAAATAATTTTCCCCGGTGACCTAGAAAACATTTTCTTAAAAGGGGCACTTTCCCTCAAAAAGGAATATCCCTGGGGAATTTTTTTTTTAGAATTTTCAAACTTTTTTTTATTTTAGGGACTCCCCCATCTGTAAAGAAAACTCCCCAAAAGGGGGAGGGCAGGTTAATTTTTATTTTACTTCAAAAGCTGCTTAACTCTATAACCCTCTTTTTTACGAACGGAGGAAAAAGAAAATAATCATTGCTGAATTTTTCCTGATAGGGATAGATTTAAATTTTGACTAAAACCACTTAAAATCAAACAAGGGAATGAACCCAAAGCATGAAAGGGAAAATAGGGTTTAAATTTTTTTTTAATGGGAGAGGGTTTCTTCAAAACTTTTCAAATGCTTGCTGTTTAAAAAAATTACAAATTCCAGGCCAAAACCAGCTTGAAAGAAAGGGCCATTTAAGCAATCCAATCACGCTGTGGGGTATCATAGCTCCCAGTAAGGAAAAGAAAAAATTTTCAAAGGGGAACTTTTGAAAAATATATATTTTTAAAAAAGGCTTAAAAAAACCAAAAAAAATAGTTGCCTTTTGCTTTTTCAGGGGTGAAAAAAAAAATTTTGGGGGATTTTCCCTTTGGGGGGTTTTTAGGGTTACAGCCTGGATGCAAGTTTTTGGTTTCCCGGGTTTAAAAAAAAGGGAAGGGAATCAACTTTCACCATGGGCCAACCTCAACGACTTTAAAATTTTTGGGGCATGATGTTTTGATGAAATTTTTTTCCCATCTTTAAAAAAAAATGTATAAACAAATTTTTAAGGGGTCCTCAAAATCACTTTATCATCAACATCATCATCATCATCAACACATGGGGGGGAGGGGGCCAAATTTCTTTGAAACATGTGAACTCAATGTTTAGGGCCTCCCCCCACTATGCCTCGTAGCCAACCCCCACCGTTTAAGGTTTTTAATTTTTTGCATCTTGTCCCTCCATGGGATGTTTTTTACTAATTCTAACACCTCAGATTCAAAACACTTTTGGGGGATTTCTTCTCCAACCCTGGAGATGGGTTAAGGGGGGGGATGGGAAAGGGGGAAATTCACCCGAGGGCCAAACTAAACCTTTAATAATAAAAAAAATATAATTGGACATTGGTGGACTCCAAACAACAACAAGGGAAACCCCAAAAGGGGTTTAAACCAAACAGTCACAGGGTAGGGGGATAAAAAAGTGTTTTCAACCCCCTAATATTTTGGGAAAACGTATAGCTGGTGGCAGGGGTATAACTAGAGAAGCCAAGGCCCAATAGCAAACATTTTGGGGGCTCCCCTTTTTCCTCCCTGCCCGCCCTCACCCCCAACCATACATTTTCCGGTACCCCCTTTAATAACAAAACCCTGCAGATACACCTTCCAAAAAAGCAAATGTCTCACATAGATATTCCACCTTTATCAGCTACCAAAAAACTCCCACTATACCAAGGCCAAAAAATTTAAACAATAAAAACTTGGGTACTTTTAATGAAATCAAATTTTTGGGAGATAGCAGTGTACACAAACTCCTGCAGACTGTTAAAATTATCCCCTACAGTGACCAAAAGTGGTAGTCACCCCGTGGGAAAACAGGCTCTGCAAAACGTAAATTAAACCTTTCCAAAACAGGGAACATATAAATGGGGGAAAAACTTGGGTAAAACGGCTTCTTTCAGACTGGGATATTACCTCCAAACAGGACCATATAAGGGTAACACCATGTACACAGGCTCTGCAGACTTTAAAATTACCCCCTGCTGACCCATATAGTGGGGAAGAACACCAATTGTAAAACAGACTCTGTAGACTGTAAAATTTTCCTCCATACAGTGACCATAAAAGCCGGTAGACACCAGTGTACACAGGCTCTGCAGACTGTATATACCTCCCCAAAAAGTTTACCATATATGGTTTTGAACCCCCAAAATGTTAACAGACTCAAAAGACGGGATATTTTTCCCCATTTCAGTGGACCCCTTTTTAGGGGGTAAACACCATGTCCCGTGTACACAGGTCTTCGCAGACGTATATTACCTCCATACAGTTTACCATTTTAAAAAGGGAAATCCCCCAGGGGTTTTCATAGGGTCCGCAGGGCGTAAAAATTAACCTCCATTCAGGGGACCAAAATATTTGGGAGACCCCCATGTACACAGGGTCTGCAGACTGTAAAATTAAAACCCCCATACAGTGGGCCATATAGTGGGGAGAAAACCTCTACACGGGTCTACAACTGTAAAATTTAACCCCTACAGTGAAACCCTATAGGGGGTGAAAAACCATTTTACACAGCCTGCAGACTGTAAATTTTTTCCCCCATACAGTGACCATATAAATGGTAACACCTCTACACAGGGTTTCAGAAATGTATTTTAACCCATACAGTACCATATAGTGGGGACACCCGTGTCACCCGGCTCTCAGACCCGTATATTTACCCTCCATACAGGGGACCCAAAATGGGTTTTAACCACCTTTTTAAAACAGGGCCCAAGACCCGGGATATTTAACCCCAAAACCCGTGACCCTATAGGGGTGACACCAGTGTACACAGGGGGTCTGCAGACTGTAATTACCCCCATACAGTGGCCAATTTTAAATGGGAGTACCTCTACACAGGCCTTTCAGACTGTATAATTTTTCCCATACAGTTACCCTATAGGGTAGAAAACCCCGTTGTAAAAAACAGTTCCCCTGCAAAACGTAAAAATTTCCTTTCCCTTACAGTGCCATATAGTGTAGACACCAAAATTGGTTTCAAAAGACTCTACAGATGATATTATCCCATACAGTGACCGTTTAAAAGTGGTAGGGCAAAACCCCCTTTTTAAACCAAAATGTACACAGGCTCTGCAAACTGTATATTACCTCCATACAGTGACCATATAGTGGTAGACACCAGTGTACACAGGCTCTACAGACTGTATATAACCTCCATACAGTGACCATAGAGTGGTAGTCACCAGTGTACATAGGCTCTGCAGACTGTATATTACCTCCATACAGTGACCATATAGTGGTAGACACCAGTGTACCTAGACTGTGCAGACTGTATATTAACTCCATACAGTGACCACATATTAGTAGATACCAGGGTAGGTAGACTCTGTATACTGTGTATTACTCCTATACAGTGTCCATATAGTGGTAGTTACCAGTGTACACAGGCTCTACAGACTGTATATCACCTCCATTTAGTGACCATATAGTGATAGACACCAGTGTACACAGACTCTGTAGACTGTATATTACCTCCATACAGTGACCATATAGTGGTAGACACCAGTGTACACAGGCTCTGCAGACTGTATATTACCTCCATACAGTGACCATATAGTGGTAGCTACCAGTGTACACAGGCTCTGCAGACTGTATATTACCTCTATGCAGTGACGATATAGTGGTAGACACCAGTGTACACAGGCTCTGCAGACTGCATATTACCTCCATACAATGATTGTATTGTGGTAGACACCAGTGTACACAGGCTCTGCAGACTGTATATTAGCTGGTTATGAAAAACAGGAGTAACCAACATTTTTCTTTTATTTATTTATAGAAAATCAAAAACTAGTAATAAATAAAAAAAACAAAAAACATGTGAGAGTCCCCTCATTTTTCATAACCAATCAAAGTAAAACCAGCAGCTGCAGGCTGATACTATCAGAATGAGAAGGTTCCTTCCCACCCTAAAAATGCCAACCCAAAGCTGCCACACAAGCGGGTCATCACATCAGAGGGTTCACTTCTGATGGTAACCCAGCTCTTGCTAGTACCCCTGGTGCATTGGGCACTGGGGTAATAGTGATATGAGGTTACTATTAGCCTTGGGTTGAAAAAAAAACACTGTTGGCTGAAACCAAGTCATAGTGCTAGTAATAGAGATGCATCTGTCAAAAACCTCCGGTACTAACACTGGAATAAAATGGTAAAAACACAATAACATGACACAAAAACATTTTATTTACACTCCCTAATATCAGCCCTCTTTGACCATTTTATTAACGAATAGATCCAACACTCGTCTGATATAGTCCAATGAGTCCTGTATAATGCAAAGAGGAAATCTGCTAAAATAAAAAAATTACAAAAAAATGACAGTGCTAAACTCTATCCCCTGCACCCTCAGAACATCACGCCTGTGGGTCATCACATCAGAGGGTTCACTTCTGATGGTAACCCAGCTCTTGCTAGTACCCCTGGTGCATTGGGCACTGGGGTAATAGTGATATGAGGTTACTATTAGCCTTGGGTTGAAAAAAAACACTGTTGGCTGAAACCAAGTCATAGTGCTTGTAATAGAGATGCATCTGTCAAAAACCTCCGTTACTAACACTGGAATAAAATGGTAAAAACACAATAACATGACACAAAAACATTTTATTTACACTCCCTAATATCAGCCCTCTTTGACCATTTTATTAACGAATAGATCCAACACTCGTCTGATATAGTCCAATGAGTCCTGTATAATTCAAAGAGGAAATCTGCTAAAATAAAAAATTACAAAAAAATGACAGTGCTAAACTCCATCCCCTGCACCCTCAGAACATCACGCCTGTGGCTGATCTTATGGTAAGGTATAGAGTTCCACCTGCACAATGATTCTGTGGGGTATGAATTACAGCTGAAATTGTCTTCTGCCCCACCATGAAGATTGTAAGTTGTGCTCTGTATACATCTTTCTCACCATCATGTTATGCATCCTAGTGTAAACAAATATACAATCCCCTCCTATCACCTTATAAACCCCACACCACCTCCACCTATCACCCCATAACTTTCCTACATCAACTATTAACCTATAGTCCACTAACCTCCACCTATCACCCCCACCACCGTAAAACCAACAGCTTTAGCCTGATACTATCAGGATGGGAAGGTCTATGGATATTAAGTTCTTCCTACGCTAAACATGCCAGCCCGCAGTTGCCCCAGAAGCGGACCATGACATAAGAGGGTGCATTTCTGATGGTAATCTGGCTCATTAAAGTACCCCTGGTGCATTGGGTACTGGGGTAATAGTGATATGGGGTTAGTGTCACCCTTGGGACACCAAGCCGTAAGATAATAATTGAGAACCATCTGTCAGGCGCCTCAATTAAATGGAAAAGAAAAACACGACACTAAACACAATTTTTTTTAAATGTAAATAAACACTACACAATCTCCACCAGTAGTGGCTAAAAGGGACCCTTCCGCTTGAAACCACACTGACATTTCACTAGGACCCCCAAAGGCCACCCCAAAACATCTAAATACCCCTGGGCACCTTAACATCCCCCTTCCTATCCAGGCTCATTTTCTTTAGTAAACGCAGGTTTGAACACTTTCTCACACTCAGTAATTCTAGTCTATTCACCATTTTTCCTTAAGACCCCAGGCTTTATTTTTATTTAATTTTTACTTTTAATATTTTCTTTTTTATAATAGGAGGAAAAATAGTGAAAAATAAAATTAAAAAGTCTGTTTCATGTTTTTTAATTCTTTTATTTCTTAAGATTGGGTAATTGAGTCCCTTTTCCATCACGGATGTTTACAGTATATAGGTAGCATAAAGTTTTAGGGTCCTCAGGGGCGGGGCTAAAAGTTGGGGTTTGGAATGTTGATGTATTTTTAATAACATTTTAAGTAACGCTTTCTCACACTATTATTCTTCAAATTTTTCACTGATTTTGGGCTTTATTTGATATAATTCTTACATTAGTTTTCTTACTTCCAAATATATAAGCACAAATAAGCGGATGTGATTTAATAATTCTATTTTACACATTGTGCCCCCAGGAAGGACAGAAAATAAACCTCCAAGACACATTTTTATATAACTTTTTTTTTCTTTTCTTGGTGATTTCCCCTGTAACATTCCCTTGTTATATTATCCACAGTAACAGAGGTAATACAAATAAAATATTGTCTTTTTCTATCTGTAAAATAAGACATTTGAATTGAAGGTCCGACTAATCTCACTTTACTGCAGCTACTGCGTATCTCTATGTAGTCTCATTACAAATAGTAGGTAATGACATAAGGATCCCTTGTCCTGACTACAGAGCTGATCTGTATCTTATGAGACTCAGCAGTTTCCAATATTACATAACCACTGTTGGGAGGCAGGAAGCTGGAAGGCCTCATGCCTATCTGTACATTCAGCCATCAGGAAGGCAGGAATGGTAATAATCCATCCCTGCCTTCTACACCAAGAGCCCGGCTGCTGCTGACATCCAGTTCTCCACTTCCACAGCTACATATTTAGCTACAAAATGTCTGTGTAGAGCCATACAGCCACAGCCCAGATGTTTAACCCCTTCCTGTGCAGTCTTTTTTTTTGTTACGTTTGTTTTTCCCTCCTCGTCTTCCCAGAGCCATAACTTTTTTATTTTTCCATCTATATAGACGTATGAGGGCTTTTATTTTGCAGGACAAGATGGACTTTCTAATGGTGTTATTCATATTACTTAGAATATACTGGGAAACTGCAAAAAAATTCTAAGTGGGGCAAAATGTGAAAAAAACTTACTTGCGCCATGTTTGCAGAATTTTGTTTTCACGCCATTCAATCTTCGGTATAATTGATGTGTTGTCTGTATTCTGCAAGCGTATATGAATCCACCATTGGCAAACATGTAGGGATTTTTTATGTTTTGTAACCTAAAAAAATACAAACATTTTCTATTTTTCAATTTTTGGGCGCGGCGCCATTTTCTACAACCAAGAGCTTTTTTTGTACTTCCACCTACGGGCTTGAGTGAGGGGCATTTTTTGTGGGCTGAAGAGTAATTTTTATTGGTACCAGTTTGGGATAGATGCAGCTTTCTTGATTTCTTTTATTCCAATTTTTAGGGAACATGAAATTACCACAAAAAAAAAAAAATTTGTGTTTGGAATTTTTTTTCTTCAGGGATAAATTATTTTATTTTAATAGATCGGACTTTTATTGACGCAGCGATACCAAATATGTGTCACTTTTTTCTTTTTGGGGGGAAAATGACAAAAGGGGGGGTGATTTAATATTTTTTTATGTATTTTAAAAATGTTATTTTTATTTGAACATTGAGGCCCCCGATGGTGCTTCACCACTACGGGGCGCAATCGTTTATGTGGCCTATTGCTTTTGGTAAAGTTTTCTCCCCTAAATGCAGGTCATGAATGTCTGATTTCAGGGCTTATATGTAAGGTGGGAACATTGCACAGCTGGAAAATTCTAACTAGAAAAATAATAATAATAATAATCATAATCATTATGATGACCCTTAGCATGGGCTGCCCAGAAGCATGAGATGAATGGCCATGGTTGCTGTCAATCTCAGGTCTGACACTTCAGGGTTGCTACATTATACACTAGCAATACAAATACTACTACTACTACTAAATAATAATAAGAATAATAATAATAATAACAACAACAATAATAATAATAATATAAAAGGAGATCAGACCTCGGCCAGACTTAAAAGGAAATCTTTTATTTTTTTGTTAAAGACTTTCTGGCAATATCTGTCTTTTTTTATTTCGGCAGTCCTATGCAATTAAAAATTCCACTTAAAGGGGTTTTGCCACAATCTCATTTCATACCTCCTGCATCCAGCTCTTCAGCTCTGTGTGCTCAGAAGGGGGCATGTGTGATTTGTTTGAGTTGCATATCATGTGACCCAGCAGGATGACATCACCAGGACTTTCCTCTCTCTAGTCAAAGAAAGGTCTGTTTATTTACAGAAGTACAAGTAGCTACCCTGTAGCCTAGAGGTAATGCTTTTTACCTCTCGACACAAGGGTCCTAGGTTCAAATCCCTGCAGGAAACAAACCCGTGGATTTTTTTTTCTTTATCAATACACATAGCTCATTGAGGTTCCTTTTTTAATTTATTTACACTGTTTCACTAATTAATAAGGAGTATAGGGGACAGGAGTAGAATGACAACACCTGGTGGTTGAACACTCAGTAGCTGTCTGAGAGGAGAGGTTATGTCTGGGCATGTGCGACCAGGACTGAGGAGCTCTGAGCCCTGGTCGTATCCCCTGGAGACGAGCTGTAAACAATGGATCACTAAAGGAGCAGCTAAAGCAAAAACGGTCCAGAATTTTTAATAATAATGAATGGTGAAAATGTGTATTATTTAATTTGCAAGCTTCCCACGTCAATTTTACTTCGTGGCAAAACCCCTTTAAAATACTTTAATTCTCCAGATGTGAGATAAGACTTTTAAATAGCAGGGCAAACTGATCTCACTTTGCTGCAGCTGCTGCTTACCTCTATGTAGTCTCATTACAAATAGCAGGTAAAGACAGAATGATTTCTTAATTGTTCTTTCAACAGTGTGAGCATCCTAATTGATTGGCAGTGACAAGCTCAGGGGATCAATACTCACAAGACACTTTCCTGTGAAAAATCAATTCCACTTTATTGAAGATAGGAAGGAGTTTTTGTACAGAACAAAGAAGATTTTATGTCAGTATATGTAATACATACTTGCAAACCCTCCCTTATTGAGCGGGATGGTCCCACAAATGGGGGTCACTAAAGGGTCAGTAAAACCGGGGAGTTCCTTAATAAAATTGGTGCTGGAGTAGCGTCATAGCACGTAATAATTGTCCCCAAAAATTTACCCGCAAATCTAAACATTAGCATCCACTAGAATGATTACAATAGCTGCCCATTTTTGGATTCTCAATAAATAATTGATATTTGAAAGAAATAAACAATGTGGGGTCCCCATCATTTTCCATAACCAGCCAAGGTAAAATTGGTAGCTGCAGCCTGATACTATCAGAAATGGAAGGTCCATGGATACTGGTCCCTTCCCACTCTAAAAATAAAAGCCTACAGCCGCCCCAGAATGGGACCGTCACATTACATTGTCCACTTCTAATGGTTACCCAGCTCCTATCAGTTCCCATGGTGCTTTGGGTACCTGGATAATAGTGACAGGGGTTAGTGTCAGATTCAGGGTGACAAAAGCCACCACTGGCTGAAACAAGCCCAAGCGATAGGAACGAAGAGGCATCTGTCAGACAATTCCATTACTATCACTGGAATTAAATGGGGGGAAAAAACGGACACAAAACTTTTATTTAAATAAATACTCCCTGACATCAGCCCTCTTTCACCATTTTATTAAAGAAATCAATCCAACACCGGTCCAACATACTCCAATGAGTCCGACATAGTCCAAAGAGGAAACCTTTATAAAAATATAAAAAAATGACAGTAATAAACTCCATCTCCTGCATTCCTGTGGCTGATCTTCTTGGGTTGCCGGCTACAGAGTGTAGCATGCACAATAAAGTTCTGGGGGGGTACAGATCACAACTGCAGTACAATCTCCAGGGAGATAGTCCTCTGCCACCTCATGGAGATTGTAAGCCATGCTCTGTACTCCTCTTCTCCACCCCTCCCTCACAGGGGTGATCACAAGTAGGGAAGTGCTGGAAAAATTTGAATTCTAAGATGTTTGTGTGGTAAAATCTGCATAAACAAGTCGTGGCCGAGAAAAGTTATCAAGGCGGTCTGGCTGGGATGGAGAAGAAAAGGGAAAGAGAAAAACTCCAGTCATAGGATGTCTCTGGTGAGTCCTTTAGATATAATTGCACTGTAGTCACTTAAATGTTTGCACAGTATCAAAGAATGTCTACACAAAGTGTACACTATTCCGAATTGATAAATTCATGGGGAAAATTCTACGTTTCTATCTCGTGATTTCAAGAGCTCCAGTGATGGACACATTTCAGGAATTGGTTCAAAGAGATCTAACTGAATTACATTGTACAACTAATCGCAATAAAATGGCTAATCTTTCTAATAAGCAACCTAAGTTTGTCTCAGTTATTCTAATGGATTTCCTCTATGATAAATGAAATCGGGAATTATTAAATGACCCAACAACATACATTAAACTCTCAGGGGATCCAACGAAAAGTTGCTTAATTGATTTATCGGGTATTTTACAGGAGAGCTTACAATTGGGAATACTTACCCAAAGGGAAATTGATTATTTATATGTGGAGCAGCCGATTGTGCCTGTGTTTCATTCATTACCCAAAGGTCATAAATCGCCCCCCACCCACCATGAGACCGATCGTGGCAGGTATTGGCTCAGTAAATGTAGCTCAGTAGTAGATAGTAGTAGTAGTAGGTAGTAGCTCAGTAAATGAATGAATGGGTAGAGTCCCTTCTTCAGCCCCTTGTTGTCAACTGTCTAGGATAAATAAAAGATACCACACATGTCCTCCAAATGGTTAAAACTCTATCGTGAGAGGAATATGACACATGGCTTACATGCGACATTGAGATCTTTATACAGTTATTCCACAGTTGTTAGCATTAAGAGCTCTCGATTACCACCTGCACAAATATTGAGATTATCGTCAAGATTTAAAATACTATATTATCAGAGTATTACATTATTTGTTAGTGCACATTTTTTGATGTACTCAGGTGTGTATTTTTTACAAAATACAGGAGTGAAATTCTCTACTTCCATCCCAAACCTTTTTACTGCTTGGTTTTAGGAGTATTTTTTATTTTTTTCAGAGGACAATCCTTACTTCAAGATAAATTACTGGTACGGCCGCTACATTGATGACGTAATCATTATCTGGACATCGGGGGCAGCAGCCATACCAGATTTTTGAATTTTTTTTGAACCATAATGCCTTTGGTTTACATTTCTCATATCAATATGACTCTTTGTCTATTCCATTTTTGGAAAAAAATGTATCTGCGGATTTATGCTCAAAGAGCATTCAGACATGTACGGATCAAAAGCCAGTTGCAGGTAACTGCATATTGCATGCAAAAGTCCTGTCATCAATAGCAAGCGCTGCTTGATTCTTATTGCATCAGCAAACCAGTATCGCCTCGGTTCAGGGAGTCTTTCCAGCAACCCTTATATCAGTTCATAGACAATAATTATCATCAAGGCGTATAGGATATTTCCATGAGCAAACTTTACTTCATATTAATCGGTGAAAAAAACACACGACAACAAGAAATTTAAAACCTGGTGCCGTATCAGTTGCACAGTGGCATACGTCCAATTTTCATTCCTGAAGTCCCCAATTTCTCTGTGTGGACTTCTGACAGAGCGGATAGCCGTGCTGCAGTACGTGCTGCGACGTTTCGGAAGTATTATCTTCCTTTTTCAAGCCTTAAAAAAGGGAAGAAATACTTCCAAAACGCGCGCACGAACTCAGCCGGCTATCCCGCTCTTCAAAAGTCCCCACAGAGAGAGGGACTTCGGAATGAATTTTGGGCTAGCCACTGTGAAACTGATAGGCACCGGGTTTTAAAAATTTCTTGTTTTTTGTGTTTTTTTCACGTTTAATAGAAGTAAAGTTTCCCTTGAAAATACATACCCTTTGATACAATTATTTCTATGAAACCCGCATCCCCACCCAACAATAAGACCCCTTCCAAAAAAATTAATTAAGCAAAAAAAAACCTCTACTATTCCGTAAGGGAACAGTGAGCCCGAAGAACCCACCCCCCTTTCCTTTTACGACGGGGCTGCCCTAGGAAAAGAACGCCAAAGGCGACGTCCCCTCCGCGAATGCGGGGCCCGCAGAGGAAAAACAGACTCCGCAAAATAAAAAAACCCATCCAAAAAAAAAATCAAACCAGAGAGCAAACGAAAACAACCGGGCAAAAAAGATGGGCAAGGTACAAAATCAATGAAAGAAAGGGTCAAAAAAAGCAGGGGCTTGGTACGGGATAAGCAAAAAAACAATATAAAGCAAAAAAACGGCAGCCAAATATCCACGGCGATACCTTAAAGGGTTTTTAAAAGGGATTCCGGATCCACCCCTGCAGGTTTGGGAGCGCCCTGGGTCCCCCAATTGGCTTGTGTGACCCCCCCCCGAGTGGGGCCTTGTATAAGGTGCCCAGCTCATGTCTATCAGGGGGGGGGTCGCAATTCAGCTCGAAGATGTTGCCCCCTGCAGACTGAGCCCGCCTAGCCCTGACAGTACCCCCCTTTTAGGGGGGGCCACCGGACCCCCCCTGGTCCGGTTTGCCCGGGTGAATTCAGAATTCCCTCATCGGGTGATCGGATGGATGGAATTCGCCGGAACCCATGATCCCTCCTCAGGACCGAAAAACCCCCCCCAAGGGAAAGGTACTGCGGGATTTGGACCCTACGGGAACCAAAATTTGGGCGACTTCGTTTTCTAACTCCCCCCCATGAAACTGAGGAGAGCCAGGGGGGGAGTCACCGGCTAATAACCTTTTAAAAGAAGTGAAGGGGGAAAAACGTTGTAACAAAGAAGAGGGAATTTCACCCAAATTTTCCCCCGGAAAAAACCACCTCCTGAACCACATAGAACCCAAAATTGCGGCGGAGTATACCAGGGGGAAAACCTTCAATCGCGGGGTTTCGGATGGATAACCTACTTATCCCCAAAATGAACCCTCAGAACAAAGCGTCGTTAAGAACTTTTTTCGGGTTGTTTGGGTTGAACCAAGTTCTCTGCCCTTGGGCCCAACGTGCACTGTCTTTAACGAAACACCCACCGGCTGAAATCAGACTAGAAACGGAAAAGACGTATTTTTGGGGTGAAAACCATAGTTGCAATAAAATGGTGGGTACCAAACGAGCTACTATCCTGATTGTTGGGGCAAACCGTAAATGGTAATGTTTTTACCCCCATCGCCTCAATCAAACAAAAAAAAAAAAAAAAAAAAAACCGGATTTTTTGTGTTACCATTTGATTTCCCTCTCTGTCTCCCCTTTTCCTGGGTGGAAGGCAGAGGAGAAGAACAGGGTGATACCCAGACCCTTGAAAAGGTTTTTCCAAAATCGAAAAAGAACTGAACCCCTCGTCCAAAACAATTTTTTTCCGGGAAAAAAACCCATGAAAGTTTGAAAATGTGTTTGAAAAAGAGTTCAGCAATTTTTTGGACGAGGGCAACCCCCTTAATGAAAAGATGGCACATTTTATGAAATGGTCCACTACCCCCCCAAAAAACCCTTTTTTTGCCCCCTGAAGGAGAAAGGTCCGTCAAAAAATCCATGAAATTGGGCCCAGGGAGTTCAGGTACAGTAGGGGGAAAAGTTTCCGGGAGACAATTTTCGGGAACCTTTGCCCAGCCAGACTTACAAGAGCCAAAAAGGCCTAACATCACAAGACAACAAAGGCCACCAATAGAATGAGAAATCAGCCTTTTTGTCCAGGTTCCAATAAAAGAGGTCTGAAATTTTTTTTAAAAATTGAGCCGGAATGGGGGGAACAAAGACCTTTAAAAACGGGACAATCAGCAGCTCATATCCGATGGTCTTTTATCTCAGTGGCCCAAATCGGGGGGAAATACTGAGACAACATCCCCTTGGGGGCAAAAAGGGTCTGGTCCCCTGGAAAGCGGGCTGGACAAAAATTTCTAATAGCGCACGGCTTTAACATTTTTAAAACCGGGGTTGAAAGAACAAAAAAGTTGAAGCGCAAAAAAAATAATGCCAACGGCCTAAACGGGGAAACCCCTTTTTTGCTCTCCAAAAGGGGAGTTCTATGATCATAAGAAAAAACTTGAGCTGGGCCCCCGAGGAATGCCCATTCCTCTTAGGCCAATTTAAATACCAACAACCCGTTTCCCAAGTCATATTCCTTTCCGCGAGGAAAATTTTACACGAAAAAAGGAAAAAGGGGCGAAGGTTAGTCAAGAGCAATCCTGAGACGGGACCCCCCCTGCACCAACTCAAAGCTCAACCTCGATGAAAAAGGGGGTTTGCTATGATCTGCTTGAACCAACACAGGAGCTGATAAAAACACTTTAAGTTTCTCAAATGCCTCTAGGGCCTCATTTTGCCATTACTGAACTTCACCCTTCTATCAATTCGTCAACACGAATAAGACACAAAATTTTAACGAATAAATTTACGTAATAATTAGAAAACCCCTAAGAACGCTGTAGGGCCTTCAAGGTGAAGGGGGCCCAGTCGAGAAAGCCTAAATTTTTACGGGGGCCCATACAAATGATTTTGGATCGGGATATCCCAAGGAAGGAAAACCTCCTTCCCCCAAAAACACTTTCTCAAGTTGACAAACAACCTATTTTCCTTCGGGTTTGCAATCCTGTCGCCGTTTTTTAACGGTGATGACCAATCTTTGATAGATTAAAATGTCATCCAATAAACAAAAAATACAAAACCCAAAAAGTTCCCCCAAAACATCATTTAAACCAGTTCTGGAAAACAGCGGGGCATTTCACAACCCCAAAAAGGGAAACCAAATCAAAAAAGACCCCAGGAGGTTAAACGCGTTTTTTCCACTCACCCCTTCTCGGGTAGGTTTTTGGTTATAGGCCCCCCCTTTAGGGCCAGTTTTTGGAAAAAACACTTCCCCCCCGGATCTGATTAAAAAAGATTTAGAATCAAGGTAAGGGGGATTGGGTTTTTACCGTTATCTTAATTTTTAAATTTACGGGAGTCAAAAGCTGGGCGGAGGGCCCCCATCCTTTTTTCCCAAAAAAAAGAAAAACCCGCACCCTAGGGGGCACAGAAGGTCGGGTAACGCCCCTTCGTAAGCTTTCTGCAATATTTGCTTTATGGCTAGTCTCTCAGGACCTGACAGATTATATATCCTCCTTTAGAAATCTCATCCAGGCAAAAGGGCAATGGGGACTCGTAAGATTTTAGGGGGGGAATCCCGCTGTTCTGAGAAAATACTTCCAAAAAAACACAAAAAAATACGGAATCGCTCCACGTATTGCCCGTATGATAGGGAACTCTGTCAAAGCACTGATGGCCCCCACTTGATTTAAATTTCCCTGAATTCCCCTCAAAACCGGGGTTTTGATTCAAGCCAGGGAGCCCAAACCACATCGTGGCAGCCCCCCAGATAAATAGAAATACCTCCAGTATGAGAACCCCCCAAAATTCGAGGGTCAGGAGTACAAGTTGGATTTTTTTTACTACCTTGGAGTAGAGTTAATAGCCCCACCTGCGGGAACAAAAAGGTCTCCCAAAGGGAGACCCAACTTTTGCAGGACGCTCTATAAAAAGACGTGGGGCCCCCCGTCCACAAAATCTTCCCCGAACCGGACGAGACCATTGAGACTTAACTGGGAGCAGCAATTTTTTTGGGGACAAAGGGGGAATACCGTTCGCCCTAGGTGCCTTTCCCCAAATCCCTAGGTGCTAAATCTTTTTCCGGTTTGGCCCTTTTGGAGCGCCCGATGCCTGTCCATCCTCGCCACAGTAGAAGCATAATCCCTGGAGATTCTGAGACATCCTACGGTGGCTGGCAGTAGTTGCCGAAGAAGCCCCCATTGCATGGGTTCCTGGGAAATTTTTTTTGGAAACAGAGGGTGTGAGGGGTGGACCGCCGGGGGGGAACTTTTTCCTGATGCTTTTTTCCCCAAACGTCTGTCCAGACAACGGCTAGACCAAACCCATCTAACTACCGGGTAGGTAACCCCCAAAAATCCTTCACATGGCGGCTAACCCTAAACTAAATGACATCTAAAGCTGGGCGTTCCACCCGACGAAACACCACGGGGAAAACAGAGCATTTCTCCTACACTGTCCCTTTTCCCGTCTCAAGTGGTCACTAGCCTCGTAAACCCTAGCTTCCCTACCAGGGTCTCAAAAATATGCCCCAAGGGACCAAAACCTGTCCCAGAAAACAGTTCTGGGGAATAGTGGTAACGAAAATGCCCACTTCTGGGGGGACTTAAAATATACATAACAAAACCCACTTTTCGCTCCTCATTTCCCAAAGGATGTGGGGGGAAACCCAAATTCAGGGAAATCCTTTCCCAAAGTCAAAAATCCTTCCTATTCCTAAAAAACCCGCAGGCAACTGAATAGGGTTCCACAAAGAGGAGGAGCGCAGGGGCCAGACTTTCGGGCGTTTTTGCTGTTGTACCCACAGGCCAGATCCTGGGCAACTGGTAAGCCCCTCATCAGCTCTACCAGAGCTGTCAGGGTGTTCATAGTGAGGTAAACAGAACGGTTTTGGCCTGTGACAAAAATCATGTCAAGGGGGGTCAGTGAGCCCTACTAACCCACCCAAAGTCCCTGCCTCTTGACGTGCTGCCCCAGGTGGGGAACGCCAACTGGTGCAGTCCCCCGCTGCTAGTTTTGGGGCCACAGGGGGAAGAATATCAGACGTGGCAATAACAAATCGGGAACGCCAAACTCAGGGGGAAAAGGAATAAGGGGGGGACCTCAATAGGGAAGGGTTTTGGGTCCCAATGGTACAAGTTATCTAAAGGTCAAAAATTTTGGGCGATTTATTAGATTTATATCATATTAGATTTTTTGTGTAATTTAATGCTGTTTCATATTTGTAGTTAAAGAGCCTAGGCGGGGGTCATTTTTTTTGTTTGGGGGACTTAAACAGGACCGTCTTTGAGCCCCCCCCCAGCTTATTAAGGCTTAAAGTTGGAAGCGCCTCAGCCTTGCTGCTTTTGGCCTGGCTTTTCACACCATGTTTTTATTGGATCTAGAGTAAAGGACAAATTTTACAGATTTTTGGAAACCTTGCAGGTCCACTATTGATTGACACAAGATGCTGCACACCTTAGTTATGGGGAATGGTACTGGGGTGCTGGTACAAGGGACAACCAATGCCGTATAGCAATTCTCCAAAGATCTACAGCACATCACAGGTTGTCAGAATGCATCATTATTTATAGATGAGCGACAGTCTCCAGTAGATTAAAAGCACATAAGCATATGAGCATTAAAGGGGATGCCAGAGCAATTTGAATGTTTTCGGCGAAATGTCTGGAATAGCGATCGGGTAGGAGTGTTGGAAACATTTATGATGATGGCCTTTGGCCAAAAACGTTCAAGTTGGTCTTTCATCCCCTTTAATGCTCATATGCTTATGTGCTGTTTAATCTACTGGACATCTGTCCGCTCTATCTATAAATAAATTATGCATTTGCTTGACAACCTGTGGTGTGCTGTAGATCTTTGGAGAATTGCTATACGGCATTGGTTGTCCCTTGTACAAACACCCAAGGACCATTCCCCATAACTAAGGTGTACTGCATCTTGTGTCAATCAATAGTGGACCAGCAAGGCCTCCAAAAATCTGTAAAACTTGTCCTTTATTTTAGATCCAATAAGAACATACAAACAGTGTGGAAAGCCAGGCCAAAAGCAGCACCTCTGATGGGTTTCCAACTATTCAGTCCTTAATCATATTAAAAATGAGCACAGCTCATAAGGCTCATCCTAATATACAAACTGTATGCTGTAGATATTTGGAGAATTGCTGGTCCACTATTGGAGACATCAATGTGTACCCTGTTTAGAACGTGGGAAGATGTGTAGCTGGGCCAGCAGCCAACCAGAGTAATCCTGAGGGGGGAGCTACAAAAGTTACACAGTTATGAGGGAGAGCCTGTCAGCTTCTAATTAGTTCTGTTCTATGTAGTCCTATTGTAAAGTTCCCTCAGAGTTCCAGCTAAAGACAATTCCAGCATAAGGAAAGGAACCTCCTACCATCAGCCGGTGATGGTATAGGACAGGCCAGGGCAGTGTCATCACCCATACTCTGTGATCCACCAGAAAGGAAGTTATGGCATATACCTTGCACAGCTGGACTGGGATGTGAAGAGAGAGCAGAACAGAGAAGAATAAAGTAAGAAGTGAGTACCTAGTGGGCAAGACGTGGAACTGCCCTGTAAGAGAGGAACTGGGAGGAGCAGGCCAGAATGACTTGTCCTGGATAGCATGCTGTTGTATCATGAGGGCCTTTTATGCATGGCAGTGGTCCAATGACTGAATAGGTTGGAGGGAGGCAGCTTGTGAGATTACTGAGAAAGAAATTGCCTGGTGAGCAATTTGGAGCATGAAGTATTTGTACTGTGCTGAAACATCCTGTTATTCTGTGTCAAGAGCAAGTAGAAGAAATTACAATGTATAACGTCCTTAAATTCAAGTGCCGTCAGTAAAGCCTGAAGATACCTGGAACAGTAATTGTGTTCAATACAATAATATATCAGGTTATAGTAGCTAGGATTCTGCAGAAGGGTCGTTGATCCAGGGAGTTATTCCGATTGCCAGGTTGAAGTCGGGAAGGAATTTTTCCCTAAGATGAGGACAACTGGCTTTTACCTCCTGAGATTTTTCTTCTGGATCAACACTGTAGGACAATAGGCTGGACTGGATGGATGTGTGTGTTTTTTTTAGATTTATACTATGTAGCTATGTAACAAGTGAAATGGTGGAAAGGGGTTTTGAGCCCCCTCAACCACTAGGCACAATAATAGCCATTATAGGCCTTGGCCCCACCGAAATGCCTGCAGACTTGTTGAGAAGCCTGGACTTTATTAAGCCTCTTGTTATCCACCATGGCACAGCTGGTCTTTTTTTTGGGGCAAAAAATAGATTTCCAAACATTTTCCAAACTACTTCTATAGAATATGAAACACTTCTGTCTTTATAAGCGCTCAGAAGATCCTTCCTACTTGGCTCCTGTTGGATTGGGGTAGAATAATTGATGGTCTGATGACCAGTTGTACTACTTTCATTCTAAACCCTGAAGTAAATTATAGCCTAAGGTCAAGCACCATTCACATTTTGGAGGCCCAGTTAAGCTCGCGTTGTCACTGTTTTTCCAAAAACAATTTTTTTCTCCTTTGGATAAAATAGAACATTGCACATTTGCCGATCGCATTCGTTTTCCACCATTTCCCAGGGTATTATAATTTATCTCAATGAAAGGACTTGTTCCCACGAATGCCAAAAAGAAAAACTCCCCCTTGGTTGTAACATTAATTCACACAATATAATTTTAAAGTCTTTGGGTTAAAAGGGAAACTTGGGAAAACCCTTTGTAAAATTGGGGAGGGGCAATTAAAACGCGGTCGGTTTTGGGGAAAAAAATTTCAAAAACCCCTTACAAAAAGATTTTCCCGTTTTTTTAGGTAATTAAAACTGCACCCTCTAGTCACAGGCCATTGCCTACAAGAGCACCCTAAAGGGATAAGAATAACACATGGTAGTTCCAGGGGGAGCTCAAGTAGTAGTATTTTAGGGATCAAGGGAAAAAAAAAAGGGTTGGGCAAAAAGATTACGAAGAGGTTTAAAGCAGCCCCGGCCCGGGTTTGGGACAAAAGATGTAGATGGAGTTTGGAGAAGCCTAAAGTCCTAATATCTGGAGATAAGCTGGAGAGGGGTCACTGAGGATCACATTGAACAGTGTGCTGCAACACCATGTAAGTATATTACACACAATGCAAAAAAGTCACATGTATCTGGTCTATGCAATGTCCCGTGGGTAGATTGGGGGTTTGGGTTAGTTTGGAAAAATATTAGGCAAGAGTAAAGGGCCCTGAATTAGATTGTCCCCCAAAAACACCCTTTTTTCAGGTTTAGGGTCACCCTTCCTTAAATAGGGATTGTTGGGGGTATGTCACATGTAACATGTAGTCAGTGAAGTAATTGTTGCAATAGTAAAAAGTAGCCCGTAGGTGTAAAATGTAACAGGGGGCCAAATTTTTTGGGTTTTAATTGGTTCAAAAGCTTGAAGTTTTTGTTCGGGTCCATTAAATTTTGGGGGAAAGGGCCCAAAGTGAAATTTTTAGCAAAATTGCCCAAAAAAAGTAAAAACCAAACCTTTTTAATTGGGGCCTAGGATTAAGGTCAGGGTTTTTAGGGGAATCTCTAATGCTACCTTGAGGTAAAAATGGAATTTTTTATAAGGGTCCCTTTAAACCCCGGGAAAAAATGGGTTTCTTTTAAAAAAGGTTTTGGGGTTTTGAAATTGGGGGGGGGTCTCTTTTTTTTTTGTTTTTTTTGGGATTTTTAACGGAAAAATAAAATTTGGGAAAATTTTTATCATATCTTCCTGCTGGCCTTACCTCTTGTATGACAGCCGGGGACGTCTATTTTCTCTTATTGCATAGGTAACATGGGAAGTGGGGGCACAAAATTCCCAAAGTTAAACCAAATTTTGGGAAACCAAATTTAGTTTCCCTTTAAGGGCCCTCCTAAGTTTTTGGGGGCCGAAGCAACGGGGGTACGTTTAAAGGCCCAAAAGGGGGGGTTACGTTTTTAGTCAATTTACAAATTTCCAAGACCCTAGTGGTAAACCCAGGATAGCAGAAGTGGCTTTGTACAGTCGTACCAAAAGTGGGCTCAAAAGCAGAAACGAGGGGGGGTTGAAATTTAATGGGGTTTTTTAAAAGGGGAGTGAATCCTAAACCCTTTCAAACCAAAAACCCAAAAAGACAGGGCTTGGCAGGTAGGGATAGCTTGAGAAAAAAAACCAAGTTCAGGCCTCACAAAAAACCCAAATTTTTTTTTTAAAAAAGTTCCCGGGCAAATTAGAGGGCCCAAAACCCCAAAGATCCCCCTTTTTAAACAACAACCAAGCTAAAAATTGGGAATAGTAGTGCTTTAAAAGTTTAAAGTGTAATAGTGAAAATAAATAAAATATAGAAGTCAGTGTAGATGGGTTTCAGTGACAATTGCCCGTTGCGGGGGGGGGGGTTTTTATGGCAGTATAAAAGGTGCAGTACAGGGGCCTTTTAATAGTCATTTGTTGCAGTAGAAATTTGCAGTGTTTTGGGGGCGGTTTTATTTTCGTAGTTGCAGAACTGTTGTAGTTTGTAAATTTGATCATTATTTTAAAAGTTATAGGGGGAAAATTAACCCTCCCGAAACCCGCAGGAAGTCGTAAAACCCGGTTTCTGTCCGCAAGCCTGAATTATGTTTCCCAAATATGCAACTTCTCCCCTTGCGGGTTTCATTATTTTTCGAATTACAAGCCTCTTCCCGTGGCTTTAAACCAATCAAAGGGCAAAATCAAACCAGCCCATCCCGAAAGGACTGCCCGCACCACCCTACAAGTCAGGGGAAAAATAATTTGGCAATAAAACCCTCCCTTCCCCACCTCAAAGGAAATGACACACTTCCGCAGGGCCCAAACTATAACAAAAAAAAGTTTTTAAAATCTAAAAAAGGTGATTTAGAAAGGCTGTTTTCCCCCACCCCCTTTGGGAGACGGTAAAAGAATTTTGGGACCCTTTTTTTGCACCATGGGGGAATGGGTGGAGGGAGAGGAGCACCCAGGCATGTATGGCCCGCTCCCTCCAAAGCTTTAAATATCCCCCACACCAGGGGGCCTCAAAGGTTTAAAAAAATTAATTTTCCCCAACCTTTCCAATTTAAAAGGGCCTCAATGCTCTTACTGTGCCCCTACACCAGGTGCCTCAAAGCTCTTATTTTGGGCCCCCCCCCCACCAGGGGCCTCAAAACTTTTACTGTGCCCCTCAAACCCGGTGCCTTTAAAGCCTTTTTTAAAAAGGGGCCCCCGGGGGAAACACCAAGGAAAGTGCCCCCCCCACCAAAGGGTCCTACTGCGCCCCACACCAAAGGGGTTCCCCAAAGCTTTTTGTTTCCCACACCAGGGGGTTTAATGCTCTTTTTATGAAAAACCCCCCCCAGGGGGCTTCAAGGCTATTACTGGCCCCCCACAACCAGGGCCCCCAATGCCTTTTCTGTGCCCCCGCAACCCGGCCCCCCATATTGTCTTGGATACTGCCCCTGTACCCGATGTTTTCTAATTTTTGCAGGGCCCCCCAAATTAAAACAAATCCCCAATGGGCTTCACTGCCACCTGGTTGAGGTGGGTCAATGCTCCACTCTACCAGCTCCTCACTGTCCTCTCAGCCTCCTGCACCAGGTGCCTCAATGTTTTTATTGCTCCTCTAACCAGGTCTCTCACTGTCTTTACAAAACACATACGACATTAATTCCAGTTACCAAAGCATTGGGCCTATGTTGAAGTAAACAGAAGTGACAAAGGATACATCATAAAGCATCTGTCAAGGCTGTCATAACATTGGACCTATGATAAAGACTTCAGACTGGAAGTTAGACCGCGAAGGGAGCTTTGCATCACCCCAAGCCCCTAAACATCCTTAGGGTTATGGTGACATTTAGTTGTTTGGTGATTTTTAGTCCCAGTCCGGCTCCGGGTAGGAGTAGTAGCTGTTGTTGTACTACTTAAAGTAGCAGCACTACTACATTGAGAGCTACAGATTTCCAACAGGTGTTGAAGCAATCCAGCTAGTTTTAGATCACATAGGGCTTCTTGAGAGCAAAAATGCATTGCTGAAGACGTATCAAGATGTCTTCAAAGGAAAAGAGGAATAGTTGCTCATGGAGTCCTAACTTTGTTCTTCTAATGTACTCAAACTATCCAACCAGTTGTAGGGTGTTTACTTTCCTGTTATATGTGGTCCAGGTCTATAGTTTCTGAGGCTTAATCTAACTATGTCCTATATACAGTGCCAAACAAAAGGGATAACAATGTTTTGAAGCTTTGACTTTCAGGCTCCGTATCTCACTATCCACTACGGCTTTGAACATGAGACTCCCATCATTTTATAGACAATCCTCTTGGCTCTCATACATAACTTTGACCTGCAACTATTTAGCATATTCTTAGTTTTTGCAGTTTTGTCATGTGATCCCCTTGGGGGTGTTTTCTCCTGGTGGTGGAGCATTATTTTTCTTCTTGTTAAATTTCAATTACAAAACCCTTTTTTTTACTTTCCCCAAAAAGCTCAGTGTGTTAATAGGGATTTTTCCCAAATGAAAGGTCACTGGGGGTTGAAACCCTTTAAGGAATGTTCCCCAAAAAAAGAGAAGCGGATCATCCAGCTCCCCTTGATAGCATCTCTGGGTAAGGAAAATTGCCCAAAAAGCCAAACTTTTGAGGCCCTGACAGCGGGGGGAAAAAAATAAAGAAATTAAACCCCTTCAAAAAAACCAAGAGGGGACGTCCCTGGGAAAAAATTTTAGAAATCAACAAGGGCGCTCTTTAAAAAGGTCGATCGGTTTTTAATGCAAAAGACCGGCAAAAGAGGAGGCTCCCCCTTGGGGTCCCTAAGAGTGAGATCACAGGGCTTCCATGTAAGCCCGGTCTGGAATGATGGCCCCAAAAAAAAAGGGGGAAGGGGCCTCGGCTTCAATTTCATCTTTAAGGGGTCGGCCAAAAAGTTTCACAAAATTTTTGAAAAAAAGGAAAAAATTGGAAATGGTGAAATTTTGGAGCAAGAGATGAAAAGTAATAAGACCCGGGGTTGTTTTGGGGGGAAATGGGTTTTGGAAAAAACAAGGGGAAAAAGGGGGCAAACGGGGTCCAAAAAATTTTTAAGAACTTGTAAAGGGTTTGGTGGGGAACCCTGATGATATGGGGTTGTTTTTAAAACCAAAGATGTTAAAATTCTTGGGCCAGGATGATTTTTGATTTTCAATGTGGAAACTCTTTGTGAGGGGTCCTATCGTTTAGTTACTTTTAAAACCCCTGTGGCTAAAGCTGGAAAGAAAAGGACGGGCCCCAGTTTTCCAGGGAGGACAACGACCTGAAACAGAAATCAAAGGGGTTTGGGGAAGGATGGCCCCAAAGACAAAGAAGTAGGGGTTGCTGTATCGGCCTCCATGGTCCCAAAACCCAACCCAATCCAACACTTGGGGGTTTTAGAGTTGAAAAAAAAATTGTATTTCATACCCAAATGAGCTTGCCCAGAAGCCACAATATTGGGAACTTTTAAATAGAAAAGACCGGGGATCTTTTTTGGTCAATACCATAATCTGATTGAGAGCAGTTCTTTAAGGATTCAGGCAATGTTGAAAGAAAAGGGTGGTTTTCCAAATACTAACAAAAAAATTTAAAATTTAAACTTGATTTTTAGGAGCCAAAGATTTAAACTGCAATTACAGCAAGGATTGCGATAAGCTTGCTACATTTTGTTTCGGGGATGTCAAGTGACAAACATAGAGACACAGAGAAGTGAGGCACCTGACACTGGTCCCAGCCTTGTCCCTGCTTTTGGGGAAAAAATCCCTTAATGGTTGGCCCCAAACGGGTTTGATAATGCTCTAGAAAGAAAAAAAACAGAAACATGGCCTACTCATGCTAGTAAAAGCTAAAGTGAAAAAACACAGCTAGAGGCAAATAGGCCCCCATGTTTTAAAGAGAAATACCCAGGTGCAGCTGTTTTGGGGGGAATCCATATATCTCTCCCTAGGTGGACAAAATTGCACCTTAAATTGCATTATTCACATGCATGCAAAAAAAGCCAAAAAAGCCACAGTCCCCATATTGGGATAAACGATGCACAAACCCCAAGTAGAACACAGACAGAGACAAACAACACAAAACCAAGAAGTGTAGTCGGGCAGTCCGTTGGAAAACAACCGGGGAGTATAGCAAAAACGTGAGACAAAGAAAAAAGGGAAAATCGCAAAGGTCGAGAACACAAGAGTAAAATGAAGGAGAGGCGAACTTTGGGGAGAGTAAACCATTTTAAGGCAAGGAAAGCGGAAAGCAGTGATATAAACAGGGAAGGGGGAACAGAAGTGAAGGAAACAAAATGTCAATCCCCAAGGAAAGTTAACCCAAAGAGGCGGGAGGTTCCGGGCCCGGGGCGTTGGCCAGAAATTCAATTGTTCCAAGGTTTGGAACAGATTTCCCCTAGGAAAAAATTAAAAAAAGCCAACCCGCAGTTTGGTCACAGGCAGATGGGCGAATGGGGGAAGTTTTTAGTAAAAATTTGTATGAGGTCCCCAAGGTGTTTAAAATTTAAAAAGATGGCATCCCCTGTTCAACGCTTATGGGGATGGAGAAAAGGAGCCTAAAAGTCAAAAGTTAAAAACATTTTTTACCCTTTTGCTTTTGGGATGTAAGTTAAGACAATGTGGTAGGAAGTTCGGGTATGATGAGTTGTGAATTTGGTTCGGCCCACATTTCATATCATTTGTTTTTCTCCTTCCAGCCCTCCACCTCACTTCCTACAAAGGGAATGAATTCAACTGGTTCTTTTTTAAAAAATTAATCTCAGGGGTCTTTTACAAAGAAAAGTTCTTCACATCACCCTGGTCTTCTTATCTTGACTATGCTCTGTTTTGCTTTTTCCTCCTTTTTCTCCATTATTTTATTTCTACTTCAAAAACCCCCAGGTCCGGGGACCTCCAAATTTGCCCCTCTTCCCCCACAGTTGGTCAATGACTCCTTTATATCTTTTTTGGGGCTTTCCCTTGTTTGGCTTTTCAATTCCTTTTAATCCCCGTGCCTGTCTGCTATTTTGCCCTTTGGTTACCCTGCCCCCTTTAGGATACACCATACAATTGGCGGCATGCCTTGGGCGCTCTTACCCATTGTTACCTTGAGATTTGAAATGTTTGTACAGTAAAAAGGTCTTTTTAGTGATCGCGGCCTGTGGTTCCCGGGATTCTCCGAACATAGCTGATTTGGTCTTCCTCAGCAACTCGAAAAAAAAAGTTTTTTTTCCCAGAACCTATGTGTAAGCAGGGGGAATCATATTCCCCGGGTGCGGACTCAAAAGGCCCTCCCTTTCTAGGTATTTCCATTGGGTGGTTGGTTCTTTTTTCACCTACTAAGGGTTTTATGTTGATTGCTCGAAAGAGGGGTTAAAATATCTTCAGCCCCAAAAAGCGGGGAAAGCCCGTGATGTCCAGGTTTCAGCTCTTCCTGTGTATGGTGTTTTAACCTCTACATTCCCAACCCTTTATGGGGGAAATTACATGATCATGATAAAATTTCCGGTCTTTTTTTGGGCACCAAGGCTTCTCAGTCCTCTTTCTTGGCATCGAACAAAGTGTTCTTTTAAAATGCATTAGAAAGAAAAATTTTCCAGGGTTTTTAAAGGGGAAAAAGACTGTTAAAAGTTCTAAATTTTGGAAAAAAAAAAAATTCAAAAAATTGTTTTTGTTCTGAATTCTTTTAAAAAAATAAAAAATTTTTAAAAAAATTTAAGGTCTTGTAGCTACTGCCTGGCAATAAATAATGATTTTTTTTAATAGAAAAAATAAAACAAAAATAAGGTTTAAACCCTTAAGCCGAACGCCTGAAAAAGTACTTAATGACGGGCACATTTTTTTAATTTTTGACTTTTGCTTTTTTAACAGTCAAAATTTTTTTTTTTTTTTCAATGCCGTTGTATGAGCCTCTTTTATTCGAAACGAGTTGTACTTTTTGCCCAAAAGTTTAAGTTCTTGTAAATTATTGCAATTTTTTAATTTTTTACTTTTTAATTTTTTTTGGTTTTTTTTTTTAATTTTTTTTACACCATTTAATTTACACTTAAAAAACTTGTTAGATTAATTCTAAGGTTATATGGGCGTGTATCGTAAATTTTATATTTTTTTTTTGTGTTAATAATGCACAATTATTTTTTATTTAAATATTTTTTTTTTTATTATTTATTTTATTTTTTTCTACACTTTTTTGTTTTTTTTTCTTTTAAATCCCCCAAGGGGTTTAAATGTTTACATTTTTTTTTCACTTATAAAGTATTGAAAATTCATATATGTAATCGTTTAATCGTGTCAATTTGAAAAAGTCAGCAATCAGGGCACCAAATGGGGAGATTTATCGGGAGTTGCGCCAGAATTATGGTCAATTTGCCCAAAAAAAAGCTTTTTTACCACATTTACTATGAGTTTTAGACAGTTTTAGACACTTCTGCCCCGCGTCTGACAAAAGTGGCGTGGTTTCGTGGAAAGGGGGTGTGGCTTAAATGCGACAAAAAATGCGTCAGGATGTGCGACCAAATGCTGGAGTAAAATAAGCCCAAATTAAGTGGTACAAATGAGAAGACATTCTAACCCTGCCCAGATTATCAACACTATGATAAATTTGGCCATTTTTTAAAAATTTTGTTAAGTTTACCAGTTAAAAGTAAGGGCCTATGAAAAATCTCCCCAATGTGCCCCGAACTGCGATTGTTACAAACAGTTCTGGGGTAATGAGGAACCTAAACCCCATTAAAGACTTACCCCAGATAACCTCAAGGTCCTGGGATTTGGGCTTTGGGGCTTCAGGAAAGTCTTTATTGGGGTTTGGGGGGAAGGATCGCCCTTATCCGGGGGCTTTTTTTTCCGTATTTTTTTGGTTTGAGGTTTTGGGCCCTAGCTCACCTTTTGGGCCAACAGGGTTATTTGTATGGTCCCCCCTTTAATTGTGCTTTTTTTTTTATTAAATTTATGCGCGTCTATACAAAATGATTTTTTTTAAGCAACTAATATTAAAAGTAAGTTTTTGACCCTTTGTCCTCTTTCGGTTTTTGTACATATTGGGTCAAGAGGGCATTTTTTCAATGCCCCCCCTATATCTGTAGGTATAGTTGTTTGTTTTTTGTGGATACATGGTATGGCAGGATTTTTGTCAAAAGGCCCTAGCACTGAACAATGGAAAATTTGTTTTAAAGGATTGGTTTTTTTTTTAAAAAACCAAATCATACAACTTTAAAAATTTTTTCCGACACTGAAATTTTGGTTTTTTAAAAAAAAAAAAAAAAAAAAAAAAAAAAAAAAAAAAAAAAACCCAAGACATATAAGGAAAAATGGCCTGTTGGGGGGGGAGGTTAAAAGGGCCTCCAAAAATTATTAAAAAAAATTTTACCAAGAGGATTACGTATAAATCTCACCCCCTTGTCGAAACCCAAATTCCCAAAACCTTCCCTAATAAATGGGGGGAAAGAGGTTACAGGCTGTTCCCTAAAAACTATGTCTCTTCTTTTTTTTTGGATGAGGAAAAAAGCACCCTTGGAACTTAAATTAAAAAAATTAAAAAGATAAAAGTGATAAAACCAAAAAATTTTCCAGTAAAACCGGAATTTTCACAAAAAAAAAAATCTTTTCAAGTTAAAAAATAAAAAGGGTTTCCCAATTCATTTTAAAAGGGCCCGGAAAGCACGCCAATTCCAAAGGGTTTTTGGGGGCGGGAACTTTCGGGATAATAGGGCATATATACCCTCCCCCTTCCAAAAAAAAAAAAAAAAAAAAAAAAAAATCCTTTTTGGGAAAATGAAACTAAAGTTTCCCCGATAAAGAAACAAATCCTATTCGCTCTAGACCCAAGGGCCCAAATCCCCGGGTTTTACTAAAGGGCACACGAGGAAGGGAAAAATTTTTTTTCAAACAATAGAGGTCATAGTCAACGTTTTTTGGACCCCCCCATTACACGTCCCAAAGGGAAACGTTTTGGAATACCCCTTTTGTTTCGAGAAAAAAATTCGTTTCTACCAATTTTTATTTATTCCAGATACTCAGTTATAAAACCTGTCGGGGAATAAGACTTTTCTTTTGGGGAATGAATCTCTTAAAAAAAAGGACTTTCATTTGCCCCTATACTAAATTCGGGTCCCTTCGGTGGTAAAAGACCTCCATTTTTTTGCCCCCCAAATTACGTGGAAAAAATTTTTTCCGTTCCCAAACCCAAAAAACGAGGGGAAGGCTAAAATAGGCATCTCTCCTGAAATTTTTTTGGAGGATGTGAGACTTGTCACGGGGGTCCCCCGGGCCCCGCAACCCCCCGGGGATGCCCCCCTGCCTGTGGTCCGGGTTCGGCACCGGGTTCCTTACCCGTTGCGCCCCTTTGGTGAACACTTTCCTGCCGTCCCGACCGCCGACGCGTTCCCCGGTGTTTTATGGCAAAAAAGGGGGAAAAAGCTTCTTTTGGTTTTAAAGGGCCGGCTTTTCCCGGGAAAAAATTGGGTTTCTTTTGTCGGGCCGGGTTTTCTTTTTAAAGAATACGCCCCCAGCATTTTTGCCTAGCCCCTTTTGGTGTTTTTCCCGGGGATTAGAGAGTGTTGGAGTTCTGTTTGGGTTTCCCGGGGTACCAGTCCGCTTGCTTACTTTTCCCGCCTTCCCTGTTTCCCGTCTGCCTTGACGTCTGTCTGTCTCTGTTCAAAAAAACCTCTGCCCCCTTGCCCTGACGGTCTGCCGTTACGCCTCTGGATTTCGACTTTTTTACCACGCTGTACCCCGCCCCTTTCGGCAAGCAAGTCTCGGTTCCATGGGGTGGGGATTTGGGTTGGGGCCTCATGCCCCCAGAAAGCCATCCCCTTTTCAGAGGGTCTGGTGTTTACCGGGGGATACTTAGAATCCGTTTCCCTGGTGGGGTTAAAACTATTCATCGCTTGCGGGGGGCCCCAGCTTTTTAAACCTCTGCGTTACAGTACGGACTGGGCCATGGTTTTCCGCCAGGGTACCTCGGGCCCGCCCCTCGGGGCCCTCGATGGCGGGCGCCCAGAGCCAATTTTATTTGACCAGCTAGCGGCCTAAAGCGGGAACCTGGCCCCCCCGTTTTCCCCCAAATTTGCCGGGGCTGCCCTTTCGGATCCATTGTTAAAACCGCTTCGGCTTCTGGCCCCTGTCTGAAATCTGCCGTCCCCCCTTGTACAGGGGAGTCCCCAAGAAAAATTGCCATGGGTTCATCCCCGTGTCCTTTCCCCCTTGAGAGGGAGGGGGGCATAAATTTCCAAAAAGAGCGTCCCAAGGGGGCCCTTTCCCTTAATCGCCTTTTGTCGGGGAAAAAGCCTTGGCCCGCGGGCCCCTTCCAAACCCTTTTCCCCCCGGGGGGGTTCCGCATGGTTTTTGGGGAACCAGGCCATACTTTTTCGGCCCCCCGCAAAAACACTGCTTCAGCTGCTTCGGGGGGAACCCAGGGGTTGGTTCAGTTTTCCCGGTGCATTTTCGCACTCTCGCTTCGGAGTTTTGCTGGAAAAAACAAAGCTTTGGGTTTGGCGACTTTTCGGGTTTTTTTAAGGCCTCGGGGGGAAACGAATCAAGGTTTGAGCTCGCCGCTCGGGAGTTTCCACCCCGTTTGGAGACTTAATAAAATTAGCCCCTAGAGTCAAATTCGGGTTCCCCGAAAAGGAACAACGGGCTCCACCTTCAATGGGAGGTCGTCCGTCCACGCCTTTTTAACCCCGCTTGGCCCCCACTTTTCCCCGGGGCCCAAACTCTTCCTCCCGATGGTCGTGAGGAAAAACCCTTTGCGGTTGAGAGGGCCCCCCTGTCCCAGGAGGATCGGTCAAAGCGTCGCCGAAGCAGCTGTTTTTTTCATATTGTGGGGGTTCAGGAAATTTTTTTGGGGGAAAATGCCCGGTTTCGCCCGGGGAAAAAACTTCTGAAAACCAGGGCTCTTTGGAGAGGCGACCCAGTTTGTCAGACCCGGCCCTCCCCGCTGACCATGCCCTTATTTAATTTTGGTTTTGGTTTCCCCGGACAGCCCTTTTTGGCCTTCCGCCTTTTTTTGTTTTTTGGTTTCGGAAAGGAAGCTTAATAACCCCCACAAACTTGTGACCAGGTTCCATCCCCCAGTGAAAACCATTCCCAAAAACCTTTTGGTTCCCCTTCGGCCCAGTGGCGAATGCCTTAAGAATGAAATTGGGGTTTCCCGTACTGCCCCCCCTCTCTTGCAAAATTGGGGCTTTTCCCCAAAAAGGGGACTTTGCAATGTCGCCCTGCCTCCAATCCTCTTCCGAAATTTTTTTTGGGGCCCCTTTTCATGGTTGCGGGGACCATCCCCCGCCCTTTGGGAAATTTGGACCCCGGGTTTAAAGGGTCATGCATTGGGGTTCCGGGTGTCTCGCGTTGCCTGTTAAAAAGCCAAAACCTCCCTTCTCAGGTGTTTCCCCTGAAATCTCCCAAAAAGCCCCCGCCAGGCCTCCCAAAACCCCCAATATGGGGAACTTTGCGACGTTTTTTCGGAAAAAAAACGGGCCGAAACGCTTCCCCCCAAACCCCGGCCCTTATGATTTGTCCCCATTGATTTGAAAACTGGGCTGTACCCCTCCCCGGGGGGCCGGGTCTACCCCCTCCCCGGGTCCGGGGGACTAAGGCCCAATGTCTGTTTTCATCATGAAAAAACCTCCGTAAAGGTTTTCATTGTTAATTTCCTGTCTGGGGCAGGGCCGGCTTTGTTTTTGGGGAAAAAAAAATTTGAGGGGGGTCTTCTGGCTCTGCATCGACTCACGGTGGTTTTAAATAAAATTCCCGAAAAAAAAACTTTACCCTTCCCCCTTAAATTCTGAACTTATGAACCCCCTGCGGGGGGGCGCAAAAATTTTTTTCCCAAGGGGTTTCTCCCGCGTTTGGTTATAATTTTAACCCCTTTTTGGGGGAAGGCGATAAAGGGGGGAAAAACGGCTTTTAAAATTGGGGGAAAGGAATTTTTCGAGTTTTTGGGGTTTTTGCCTTTTGGGTCTCTGAAAACGCTGTTTTTTCAAAACTTTTTTCAATGAGATTTTTAAAGGACCTACTCTACGCTGTGTGATCGTTTTTGGGACGATATTCAATTTTTTCCCCTGATCTCGGGGACTCATCGCCCCCAACTTTCCGGGCCAGGTCCTCAGGGGGAACCCCTACTCATCGTTTTTGCCAAAAACCGGAAAAAAGTGCCTCTTTAAAACATACCGTTTTTCCCCTTTTTTGGGGGTACACCCTTTCCAGAAAAGGGGCCTCCGGATGGATAAATTTAAAACTCTCCGAAAGGGGTTTCAGTGGCCGAAAAAACGGTGGGCCCTTCGGGCCTTCAGGTTTTTTGGGGATTTCCCCATTTTAAAATTAGCAATTTTACCCCACCCCTTTCCACTTGTGGCCCCCCTTGGGTGGCTCAAAATTAAAAAAAAACCCCAAATAAAAATCCTGGCCTCCAAAAGCTCAAAAAACCCTTAAACCGGCCAAAGCTGCATTCTCGTTGGCTGGGGTCCTGTTTTGCCCAGATCAAAAACCCCCCCTTTTATTCTGAAGTGGATGCTTCTTTTGTCGGTGCCGGTTGATGCCCTCCTGCAGGACCCTCCTCTGGAAAAACTACATACTTGTGTTTTTTTTTTAAAAATTTTTTTCTCCTGCCAGGAAGGAATTTTTCCAATTGGTGATCGAAAAATTTTTAGGGCCAAAAAAGTTGGCTCTGGGATGAATGGCGTAGCTGCGGGGAGGGGGTCGCCCACCCTTTTGGCCCATCTTCAGGGAAACCAACAAAAACCCCCTTTATCTTCAGTGGGGCCTAAAACCCCCCTAAAACCCCCGGCAAGCCGATGGCCCACTCTTTTTTTGCCCTTTTTGACTTCCGTATACATTTTTCACCCACCCGAGAAAAAATTTCAGAGTGACCCCCTTTATTCGTTTTTTCCCGGCCCGGGGGGGTTTCTCGAGCCTTCTCCCCAGACATTATCCCCCCGGGAAAAAGGGTCGTCAGGGGCCCCCCCGGGATCTCCAAAACCTTCCCCCCGGGGAAAGGAGTATGTTGTCCTCCCTTTGGGCCAGTTTTCCTGAAGGGGGGCCAATCTTCCTTTTAAAGGGGGGCTTTCCAGGAGTTTTTTGGTCGCTAAAAATTGGTCTCCGCTTTTTCTGGGGGCCCTTCCCCGCTAAAGGGTTGCCCAGGGACTTTTTTTGGCCTGCCCTTTTGGGGCCCCGTAAAAAGGTCCCTCGCCCAAAACCCGCGGGCCTTCTTGGGCCTTCCCTGTCCCGGGAAAAAACCCTTTGGACCCATGTAGCCATGGATTTTTTTTAAACGCCCTTCCCCCCCCTTTCATCTGGAAAAACGGTAAATTTGGGTAGTAAACCGACCGTTTCTCCAAGATGGCTACTTTTTTTCCCTCTGCCTGGGTTACCCCCCTGCACCCCGTGGCCCCCAAATTTTTTTCAGTTTGTTTTTCATTTGCATGGTCTTTCCCTTAAACCCCTTTTCTTTTGTTTGGGGAGTACTTCATCGTTTAAAATTTTTGGGGGGCTCTGTGGGGGGCAATTTTCCCGGGTTTGCTGGACTTTTCATTTGCATACCCCCCCCCAAAAAAACGGGCGGTGGGAGGGTTAACCCGGTGCTGGGGAAATTTTC
Source organism: Phyllomedusa bahiana (assembly GCA_025379985.1). Lineage (NCBI taxonomy): Eukaryota > Metazoa > Chordata > Amphibia > Anura > Hylidae > Phyllomedusa > Phyllomedusa bahiana. The sequence continues at coordinate 36,458 of JAODAL010038375.1, forward strand.
TTGCGGCATTTTTTTGTCCGCTTTGTCAAAAATTTTTTTGGTCAAATCTTCCCCCCCTGCGCAGAGTTTTCCTATAACCCCCCTTTTGATTCGGAATCCATAGGGCCCCCCTTTTTTATGTTTTGGGTTAAATCCCCGCGCGCCCTTCCCCCTAGCTACCCCGTGTCATGCCCCGGCCGGGGGAGGGTCAAGTAAGGGGGAAAACAAGGCCCTTGGCGCTCACTGACAGGCCCTACTTCGGGTTCTGCTGCAACCAAAAATCCAGGGTGACAGGGACCGTAGGCCCCCGCCCCTTTTTTAGCAAAGGGGATTTTGGTTTGGTTGTCCCCAAGTACATTCCCCCTTTTAAGGGGGGCCCCCGTTATAAATTAGGGGCCCCCCAAATTTCGTAGGTCCCTTTTTTGGTACTTCGGCGAATTTATAAACCCAAGTATTTTAAAAAAAAAGCTTCGCTTCCCCCCCAGCCTTTTTCCAAAAAAATTAAATTTTTTCGAACGCCTTCCATGTCCCCTTTTCCTAAGCCTGTGGTGCCTGAATCCCCCTTTTCAAGGGGGGTCTGTCTCGCCTTCTCCTGTGGCCAAATCTGATAACATCTTGGGGGTCAAGGAGGGGGCTGGGGAAAAAGACGTGAGGGGGGAAAGAGGTTCTTTCTCATTTTTCTGGAAGGGGGGTTTTTTTCCGGGAAGGGGGTTTTTTGGGAACCTGGGGGCCAACCTGTTCCTGACCTCCCCTCTTGGTTCCCAAAAAAAAAAGGGGGGAAAACCCCAAGGGGGGGGGGGTTTTTTTTCACGGCGGTCTTTGGGGGCCGGTGCTCCCCGCCCACGCCCCCCCTGCCGCAGGGGGTCCGGGTGGGGGCCGCGGGGACCCGCCCGGTTCCCCTTACCCGTAGCGCTCCTGTGAACGGTGCTCCTGCCCGTCCGGCCCCCGCACGCGTGGGCCCCCTGCTTAAGGGGCGCGACAGCTTTCTTTGGGTTTAAAGGGCCAGCGTCCCGATTAAATTTGGGCTTTTGTGGCCGCTGGTTTTTTTTAAAAGTTAACCCCCAGCAATTCCTGCCCGTCCGTTGGTGTTTTCCGTGAGAATTTTTTGAGTGTTGGAGTTTTTGTTTTGATTTTCCCGGGGTACCAGGGACGTTGCCCTTTCCCTTTTTGACCTTGCCTGTTTTCCGCCTGCCTTGCCGTCTTCCCGTCTCTGATCACGAACCTCTGCCGCCTGCCCCGACGGTCTGCTGTCCCGACTAAAGCCTTTTGGGTTACGATTTTTTACCCGATGTACCCCCGGCCCCCCCATTGAAGCCAGTTTTCCCTCAGGGGTTTGCGACCTGGGAGCCTCACGCCGCGCAAGGTCCCATCCCCCTTTAGGGGGTCTGGTGAAAACCGGGGGGTACTTAGACCCCCGGGTCCTGGCCGTGGGTTACACAATCGCTTGCCGGGGCGGTTTCCAAAACGAATTTCCCCCCAAAAAACCCTTACATTTTTACAGCATCTTTAAAAATCAACAATCTCTAATTTTGCTTTTTTTTTTTGAAAATTTTAACAGGGAACTTTATCCCTTTCCCTTTATGTTAAGATTGTAAAGGACCTACGGGGGACCTCCGACAAAAAAATTTACCGAAAACCCCATTACCAATTCTCTTTTAGTTGGGTGTGTTATCATCTCTCCCCGCAAAAAGGGAATACCCCGAAGAAAATATCTACGCTTAGACGCTTTGTTACAACTTGGAGATTTCAAAAAAGAGGTAGACTTCTTAGACAGGATTCCGGATAGGGTACCGTTACATTTGAGAAAATCCTTCGAGGTGCCCCTTCTAGGAAGGGCAGAATTACTTCCCCAAAAACCCTCGTCTGCGAAACCAATAACCTTTCTTTTACGTTAAATTTGGGTTTCTTTTGACAGTGCGGCCCCCTTTGTTAATAGATTTGATCCCCTTGGCAGTACTTAAAATGGGACCCTGCCCTTTTGGGATTGTGTGGGTGAGCCCCCTAGTGCCCTACAGTGAGGTAAAAACCCCCGGACCTTTTATTTCCCAAGTCATATGTGACTCCTAAAAAAGAAACCTGGCTACAAAACCCAAAGGCTTTTTGTTGTTTATTGTTTTTTTCTTTTCTTAGGGGAACAGTTGGATTTTTCTGACAGTGACAACCTCAAGAATTTTGATATTAAACATTTCATCAATTGCTGTGCGTTTCCCCGCTTAAAAAAACTTCGTTACTAACTAGGACGCAGTTCTTTTCTTACTGCGCTTTGTCTCTTGTTAAGATGTTCTACTGGAGGGGTTTAAAGCTAATATGGTACATGTGTGTTTCCATAAACTAAAATTGTTTATAAGAAAATACAGCTTTCCCCTTATAAAATCGTTTTCCCTTTGAGGACGATGATTATGCAGAATTGAGGCATTAGATGGCCGCGATTCCCTGTTACATCCTGCCAAAAAGCCAAAGGTTTGATACATGTCCCCCAAAAAGCATGACTGTACAACAGAAACTTCACCCGTGGCAAAATACTTTGAACCAATAGAGAACTTTGTGCTAAAACCCCCTTATGGACTGTCCCCCTCGTCGGCCCCCCAATGCTCCATATAATATGTGTGCCGCGCTGAAAAAGTAGAGGATGCATGGTAAGATTGGGCCGAAAAACGCGTTGACTCTTTCTTTCATTGGGGCCGTGCACTTGACACTGATTTGGAGTACCGGAGTGGGGGAAAGGGATCCCTTGTCGCTTTTGCCTTGAAAAATCTTGGCACCCCCAGATGGGGCGTGACTAAGGGATCCCAGACCCTGCAACCCGACGAAAGGAATGCGAGTGAAAAACCCCAAGCATAAATCGAAAAATGCAGCCTCACGGT
>JAODAL010038376.1:0-39299 GCA_025379985.1 Phyllomedusa bahiana
GAGGGCCATGCCCACAGGGCACGGCGGGCATCGTGACATCACAGACAACCCGGAAGGCATTCTCTGCCTTCCGTGCTGTCTATCAGAGGGCAGGAGCTGCACGGATCGCCCGATCCGTGCGCTGCTGCCGCCGACAGAGACGCAGGAGGAGCGATCTCCTCCTGCGTCTCTCTTAGTTATTGCGACCCGATCGTCGCGATAATTAAGGGGTTAACCGGCCCCCCCCCGGAGCGATCCGGGGTCGGGGCCGATGGTGCGGGATGTCAGCTGTAATATACAGCTGACACCCCGCGCCGATCGCGCGAACTCTGCTTTAGAGTTCGCACGATGCTCAGCACGTATCCATACGTCCAGGTGCGTGAACCCCCAAACGACCTGACGTATGGATACGTCTAAGGTCGTTAAGGGGTTAATAAACACATGAACATACAGGAGCACAATATTTTGCTGACCACACGTGTTCCACTAGATTTAAACAAAAAACGATTACTCCATTCTTGACCCCTTCATGCAAAAGAATGTACCAATACGTCCTGACTGAATGTCATTTACTGCAAGAGGATGTACTGGAGATCATGCAGGCTCACGAACGGAGCCTGCACAACTAGTGCATGAAGTCAGCTGTATATTACAGCCGACTCCCTGCGCCCTGAGTTTATTCCACTCCTTAGGTCCAGCGGGTGATCGTGGGCTCCAATGGCTTCCAAAGGCTAACAAAGGTTTCTGGGCTTAATAAGCAGCGAGTGGAATAAACTCAGGGCGCAGGGAGTCGGCTATAATAAACAGCTGACTTCATGCGCTGGTTGTGCAGGCTCCATATGTCCTATTGCAGCAAATGACATGCAGTCAGGTTGTATCGGTACATCCTTTTGTGTGAAGGGGTTAAGAATTTAGAAACACGGTTTAGTAACTTCCTACGATAAGGGAGGAGCTACTTTTTCAACACCCTGGACTTCAGATGAGGAAAAATCCCCTTGATGTGCATGCACAGAGATACTGCCGACATATATTTGGTATTACAGTGCAGTATATCAGATGTTGCAAATAAGGTGCTTTAAAATTTACTGGTAATACCCATATTTTGTACTCTACAGGTAACAAAAGAAATAAGATATTTATTAGAAAAGTTAATAAATTGCTTAACATGATGAGCTGTTCTCTTAGAATAGGATTGAACCATGTTTAAAATAGAATTAACTTTGCAATGTGCACATCTAGTTTACCACAACTATGTAACCAATTAATAATTTCTTTGTCTGGGCTCACTCACAAAGAGACTGTGATAGCATTTGACCAGCAAAGGGCGCTTTGCGCGACACTACTGTACAATAGGTAATCTTTAGGCCTTGTTCACATCTGCATTTGGAACCTCTTGCAGAAGTGTGACTGGTCCCGTTTAATGATGGATACTGACAGCGCCCAATGGGCCCCATTGGGTTTCCGACGCGTTATCTGATTCTTTAACACATACTGAACTATTTTTTTCCTCAGTTTTGCCAGAATCTGAAATGGCGGTTCCAAACGGAAGCTTTGACGCAGATGTGAAATTGGCCTTTACAAAAACAAATGCTAGAAAAGCTAAATGAATACAAATGCATCAAAGAACTGAATCAGTTTTTTTTTATTGTGCATGTATTGTGTTACTTAAACCGTTATTAATACTCACTCAACTTCCATGTTGAGAAGTTCTACCAGGGCATTGAATGCTCCAGCTTCTAACAGCAGGAAGATGTTATGTCGCTGCCAGATCTGTACATCTGACTCGGACGTGCACTCCCCAAAGGTGCCTGAGCAAAAATTGCAGTTAGTGTCAAGTAGTCAAGAATATATCATACTCAATAAAACAAATAGCAAATAAAGAATAGGGAAAAAAAAAAATATGAACCAAACTAAACATTACACATAACAAGATCCATGGGTGACCAGAAATGCCCTCTACCTACCCTGTGCCACATACAGGATTGCCCTGGCCACCTTCAGTCGTTTTTCTCTGGCCGTGACCTCCAGAGCATCAAGGAGTCGCATGGTGTGTGCACGCTGCTGGGACACATCCAGTTCCGTCCATTTTTTATCAGGCACTTATAAAAAAAAAATGACAGTAAATTCTTATCAAAGCGCTCCAAGCTGTTATAATTACACCGTATACAGCTATTGCCAGAATAATTAAAAGCCATGTTCATCAACTTACCATGTAACCGCAAGTCTTCCTCAAAACATTTCCTGTTCCACTGGAATTCTGGTCCTTCTGTGTAACTGTAAAGCTCTGAGATGGAAAACATAGGATAACTATTTTGAAGCAAATAATGCAATTAGTGTCTTCCATTATGTCTGCAGCACAGAAAGCAACTGACTGCTCGCCATATCTTGTCTGATGTAGCTACACAAGCACGTCCATGGTGCTGCAGTTAGCTTATTTTCTTTAGATCACTGAAGTTGTTTTCAACTTGACCAATTCCCTCCTCCTAACTCATTCCATAACATCTTTTGTATGAAAATTTAAAAAAATAGAAATTTTGAGAAGCTGTGTAAAGTGTGCAGACTGAATGAGCCATCACCCCTAGTAAGGTGCAAGGAGAGAGCTTGTATGTCCTTATTTGAATAAAAGATAGAAAAAAAAAAAAAAAAAAGGTTTTAGTTAAAAGAAACATACTCTGTTTATATGTATGTATGTATATATAATAATATTTTTTTTTAAATATATATATAGTGGCTGAAAAAGTCTGCTCACATTGATTTCCATACAGGCCCAGATCTCATGGTCAATATGGTTTATCTACACAGATGTAATGACAGATCAGATCAAAATTTAGACCCTGATGTATCAAGTTCATAGACTGGATATGCCTCTATCCAGTCTTAAAGGGGTTTTCTCACCATGCAGTTTCACTGCCTGGTCAGGGTGTCGGTGGTTCTACAGCAGTGATCAGCATATCTAGTTCCTCTATAACTAGCTGAGTGTTACAGAGACAAAAGTACAGGAGAGAAGGGGTGTTCCGGGACTGATCAATGCTCGTTCATCCGTCGGGGTATGAGTAAAAATAGAATAGAGGAGTCATACCTCCCGAACTTCTTGTTCACTCCAGTCTGCTGGTGCATTCATCCTGAGCTTGAATCAGTGAACCTTCAGTGTTCATGTGACAGCTCTCTGGCCTGTAATTACCTGGAGAGGTCACGTGCCTGTGACCTGTGATTGACTGGCGTTGTCACGTGAACGTCCACGGCTTACTTCCTTTGATCGGACCGGCAGTCGGGAGTAAACGGAAGCGTCCAGGTGGTATGTATGAGTCTTCTCTGCTATTTTTACTCATACCCTGCTGGACGAACGTCCCTTTAATCTGTAGTAAACAACTACTATACAGCTCCAAGGTGTGAAATCAAGTGCTTATCAAAGGTAATCTTGTTAGCGATAAAGACTCTGCTCCATCCGACTGTAATGATGTCACTCTGCTCTCTGTCTCATCAGGAAGGGAGATATGGACAGTAACCCAGAGACACCTGTGTGCACTCAGAGCAGATAAAACCTCATCTCCTTGACCTACCTGTTGAAAGCTAATCATTGTAGTGAGAAAACCCCTTATACAGTCATTTGGTCATTATGGGTTTTTGGCTTCAGGACTGTCCAACTGTCCAAATTCACGGACTACATTCTTAAAAACGTCACAGAGCCAAAACACAAAGCTCATTAGAAAGTTGCATCACTTCACATTACATAATAACAAAACATCACATAAAATTGGTCAACTCCTTTATGATAGCCATAGATCTCAGACGCTGTTTGAACAGGACTCAAATTTCAAGGCACTGTGTCTTGGCAAAGAGCTGCTGTTATATAACAGGGATCAGGCATGAAGGATTCCTTTATATCCTATGTCAATTAACAGCTCCAGAGGTCTCTGGCCGCAGTTCACCTCCCCCTGCTATTCTACAATGACAAAGATACCTGCATGCTAGGCTAATTACCTTTATTTTACTATAAACACTACCATAACCGCCGTACCTGATATCTCTGCAGCCCATTTGTCGGCGTCAGCATATACGAATTCTAGATCTGGAGACTCGGAGCAACCCTGTAAAACACAAATGTGTATGAAGAACATCTGTACTAGTCTACAAATGGAAAGAGAACAACATAAGCCAGACTTAGTAGTACAGAAGAGCCCTTAGCCTTTATACTGAGCTATCAAAACATACTAATTTGCTTTTATGATGTATGTAACATAGGAAGTCACACAAATTTCTAATATACATGTAAAAGTCTGATCCTGTACAGGAGTTTGTTAAAATGCAAGGAGTTTTGCCATCATGTTAAATCCTCTCTGAGCTGACATCAGACAATGGGAAGATGGCTGCACTTGAGCAGTTCTTCTCATTCATTTCTGTGTGAGCAAACTAGCTCAGCTACAGTTGGAACTCCCATAGAAGTGAAGTGTGCAAGCACGCCACAAGCTGGCCGCATCCAAGATATTACGAGATGGCGAAACCCCTTTAAAGGTCACTGATTTAAACACAGCCTGGTGTAAAGTGAACACTGTAGCATCTGTAGTCATTAAAGGGGTTTATCCATAATAGCATCCTCTCCACACAACAGGTGATAAGTATCTGACCAGTGGGATGTGTCCGCTAAGATCGTGCTGATCACTAGAACAGGGGTGATACCATGTCACAAAGTTTGAATGGAAAAGTAGTCAAGTATGTGCACTACAGCTTCAATCAGAGTCTGCTGAAGATGGCTGTACTCAGCTAAGCTGGCAGTCCAGAGATTTCATATGGAGTGGAGGTTACACATTCCACCCCCTCCCCTTCAGATGAGGTGACAGGACCACCATTCACATTACTGGCAGAAGTCCTGTTGGTCGCGACACTGAGGGCGATTGACAATGAAGAGAAGAGTTTGCTACTCTTGGAGCAAACAATTAGTGGGCTAAATGTGGAGGGTGAAGCATTGGAACAGCAGGAGGAGCCGTGTAGATGGGTTAATGTAGACAGGGGGAGCTCTAGGGGTACCAGAAAAAGGAAGGCCGCTTCTCCTCCTGAGATTCCTAGCAAAATTGCCAAGTTGGGTGACAATGCTGGGGAATCAGTCTCAGAAAGGGCCCAGCCCTAGTGGACACTGCTCTTCCTAGCAGCCGGAAGAGCAGCCCATCTAGTAGTAGGGGGGTTGGGAATGCAGGTAAGAAAAGACAGTTAGTAGTTGTAGGGGATTCTATAATCAGGAAGACGGATAGAATAATTTGTCGCCAGGACCGCCTCAACCGAATGGTTTGCTGTCCCCCTTTGGGGCCAGGGTTGGGCATGTGGTGGACCGGGTGGAAAAATTTATGGGGGGGGCTGGCGATGACCCAGTGTCGTGGTCCATGTTGGAACCAATGACAGAATACACGGTAGGTGGAGGCTCCTAAAGAATAATTTTAAAAAACTAGACTCCAAGCTGAAAGGATGGACCTTCAAGGTTGTGTTCTCTGGAATACTGCCGGTGCCATGCGCTACTCCGGAAAGAAAAAGGGAGCTCAGGGAGTTAAATGCAGCTGAAGTTTTGGGTGTAGGACAGGGGGGTTTGGGTTCTTAGAGCACTGGGCTGATTTTTCATTGGGGTACAATCTGTTTTCTACAGATAAAATGCACCTAAAGGGAAGGGGGTCTGCTGTGCTGGGGGAAAGAAATTCTAGATGGGGTGCGGGAAAGTATTTAAACTAGGGATGAGGAGGAGGACAAAATAGAAAATAAAGGGGCTAGATGGGTTAGAGAGTGGGCAGACAATAATCGGCGGGTGGAGAAGTGGAATGGGGGGGGTGGAGAAGACCAGTGGATAAGGAGATCCATGTGTTGCAAACAAGCTTTGAAGATATAAGTACCCACAAATCTCATGTATTCTCATGCCATCTACTAACTGTATATTTAATTATCGCATGCTGTCTATAAAGGTTAATGTTATAATCCCGTTGCCATTATCTGAAAGGGTAATGTATAATCCCATGCCATCTACCGAAGGAGAGATGTTTTAATCGAAAACCGCAATCAGAACAGGTAAAGTATAATCCCATGCTGTCTACTATCGGTAATGTTGATCCCATGAAGTCTAATGAACATTTAGATACAATCCAAAACCATTGACGGAAAGTGTAAAACTGGAAGGGAACTTAAAATGTCTATTCACAAATGCTAGAAGTCTTGCTACCAAAATAGGGGAACTTGAGGCGCTAGTTGTAGAGGAGCTGATGATGTGGGGGGGTATTGCTGAAACATGGCTGGACTCCTCGCATGATTGGTGTGGTCAACCTTCAAGGTTTTTAATCTATTTAGGAAAGACAGGGCGAACAGGGGGGGAGGAGGAGTGTGTCTGTATGTAAGGAGTGATATGAAGGCAAATGTGAAAGAGGAAATAGAGGGCGGAGTAGCTAATGATGTGGAAACATTGTGGGTGGAAATAAAAGGGTGGGTTAATGCAGAAAATATTATTTTTGGTGTAATCTATAGACCCCCGAACATCACTGAGATAGAAGAACAGGTGCATAACCAAATGGTGCGGGCAACTCAGGCAGGTACAGGATAATAAGGGGTTTGGACTTAAATTTCCAGGCATTGACGGGGGTCACGGTTCTGCATCGACTGAAAAAGGAGGAAGTTCCTCAATATGTTAGAGGTAATTTTATGGGGGCAGTTTGTGGAGGAACCCACTAGAAGTGATGCTCTGTTGGATCTGGTCATTTCTAATAAAGCAGAACTTGTCGGAACGGTCACGTTTCTGAAAATCTAGGTAACAGTGACACAATATAATTTATTTTAGCATAAACTGGAAAAAAAAAACAAGAGCGGGAAAGTAAAAACACTTAATTTTAAAAGGGCCAAATTTTGTTATTGAGGGACGCAATACGGACATAGACTGGGAGCAGCTATTAGCAAAAAAATGATATAGAAGCAAAATGGAGGAGCTTTAAATATACTTTGGGGAAATTTATTGCAAAATATATTCCTAGGGGTAACAAGTATAGGCGACTAAAACTAAAACCAACATGGCTTCTACTTCTGTTAAGAGGGCAAAAAACAATAAAAAAGGGCCTTTAAAAATATTAATCAGAGGGCTCGGCATCAGCCTTTGAAAATTACAAAGAGCTTAAAATAAAATCTGTAAAAATGATAAAAGCAGCAAAAAATTTCAAAATAAAAAGGCAAGTGGCCAAGGATAGCAAGACAAACCCCCAAGAAATTTCTTTAAACATATAAATGGCCAAAAAGCCAAAGTCAGAGCAAGTAGGACCCTTAAAAACCTGTGATGGGGAGCTGGTCACTGGGACCAAAGAAAGCAGAGGTACTAAAAAGGTTCTTCAGCTCAGTATATACTAAACAAAGGGGATAGTAGTTGAGGGGGGTTTTGGGCCAAGTGCGGATCTAGGTGGTGCCAGTACTGTTTAATACATCATCGCTTTTAATTAATTGGCTCAGTGTAGAAAAAGTGAAAGCCAAGTTAAATAAACTGAATGTGAACAAGGCTCCAGGCCCTGATGGCATTCACCCCAAAAGTTCTTAAAGAGCTCAGCTCGGTTTTTCAGTGTGCCCTGTACATGATATTTAGAGAATCCTTGGTGACTGGTATAGTTGCCAGGAGACTGGCGCAAGAAAAATGTTAGTTCCCCTCTTCAAAAAAGGTTCTAAGTCTGCCCCGGTAATTATAGACCAGTAAGTTTAACAAACTGTTTTTTGGGGAAAAATGTTTGAAGGGCTCATTAGGGACTTTTATACAGGAGTTGTTGACAAACAACAATATTATTAGTGATTGCCAGCATGGATTTACTAGGACAGAAACTGTCAGACCACATCTGATTTCTTTTTATGAAGAGGCGAGTAGAAGTCTGGATAGCGGGGCAGCTGTGGATATTGTGTTTTTAGACTTTTGCAAAGGCGTTTGGCACTGTCCCGCATAAGCGTTTGTTAGGTAAACTAGAATCCATTGGGTTAGAGATAACAGTGTGTAATTGGATCAAAAACCGGCTGCTGGATCGTACTCAGAGAGTGGTGGTAAATGAATCCTACTCTGAGTGGTCCCCGGTTGAGAGTGTGGGGCCGCAGGGCTCAGTATTGGGTCCTTCTTATTTAATGTATTTATTAACGATATAGTGGAAGGGATCAAAAGCCGTTTCGATTTTTGCAGATACACCCAAGCTATGTAGGTAGTGGGAATCTATGGAAGATGCTCATAAATTGCAAGCAGGGCCTGGGCACACTGAGTGCTTGGGCATCCACTTGGCAAATGGGGTTCAATGTGGAAAAATGTAAGGTTCTGCATCTGGGAGAAATAATATACAGGCATCATATATCCTAGGGGGAGAAAAACCCTTTGGGGGAATCGCTTGTTGAGAAAGATCTGGGCGTTCTTGTAGATCATAAAAATACAGAACACATGCAATGTCAATCAGCTGCCTCTAAGGCCAGTAAGATATTTGGGGTGTATTAAAAGAGGCATGACTCCGCGGACAGGATGTCATTCTACCGCTGTACAAAGCATTGGTGCGACCTCACTTAGAATAAAGCTGTTCAGTTCTGGGCCCCAGTTTATAGAAGAGGTGTAAAAGAGCTAGAGAGAGTACAAAGACGAGCAACCAAACTTTAAGGGAATGGCATCTTAGTTATGAGGCAGGTTAGTAAATTGAACTTATTTAGTCTTGAGAAAAGACGGGTTCGGGGGACATGATTAATTTATATAAAAAATATAAATGGTCCCTACAAAAAGTATGGGAAAAATTATTTCAGATGAAGCCCCCAAAAAACAAGGGGACATTCCCTTCGACTAGAGAAAAAAGGATTTAATCTCCAGAGGAGAAAGCGTTCTTCACTGTAAGAACTGTAAATCTGTGGAATAGCCTGCCTGAGGAGCTGGGCACGGCAGGAACTGTAGAGAGTTTCAAGAAAGGCTTAGATACCTACCTGGAATAAAGAATATTAATGTGTACGTAGCTAGGTAAAATTCTGGATCCTGGCCGTGGCGGCTCTGGGGTCAGATATAGGGTCTATACGGGGCAGGTTGGTTCTTGCCTTGTGGGTTTCGGGGCATTAAACCCTGGAGAGCCTGGGCTTTAAGTCCTTGTCTCTCTCTCTCACCCACATTTTCCCCACCCTTGGTTGAACTCGATGGACATGTGTCTTCTTTCAACCTACTAACTATGTAACTATGTAACTATGTCTGATGGTCAGTGATCGGACACTTGTGGCCTCCTGTATGAAAACTGTCTAGTTGCAAGACTTTGTTGCCTATAGCAACCAATCAGAGCACCAATTTCATTTCATATAGTGCTATGAAAAGATGAAAGGGGAGCTCTGATTGGTTGCAATGGGCAACAAAGAAAGTCTTACACCTAGACAGTTGTCATACATGTCCCCCTTAGACTTTATATGGATGGAGGTTCACTCCCTTATAAAAGTGGTGACAGAACCACCATTCACACTATCAATAGAGGTCCTGGTGGTCTGAAGGCCAGTGATCAATCACATAGACTTTATATAGAGTAGAGGTTCACACACTCTGCCCCCTCCTGTATAGATGGAGTGACAGGACCACTATTCACATTACTGACAGAGGTCAGTAATCAGATACTAACGGCCACATGTAAGAAAACTGTCTGGGTCTAAAACGCACTTTGTTGCCTATAGCAACCAATCAGAGCACCCCTCTCATTTTTCCAGAGCACTATATGAAATGAAAGGGTCGCTCTGATTGGTTGCTATGGGCAAGAAAGTGAGTTTTATACATGTGGCCCTAAGACTTTATATAAAGTATAGGTTCACACACTCTGCCCCCTCCCCTATAAATGGAGTGACAGGACCACTATTCACATTACTGATAGAGGTCCTGGGGGGTCTAACGGCCAGTGCTCAGACCTTTATATAAAGTAGAGGTTCACATACTCTGCCCCCTCCCCTATACATCGGGTGACAGAAGCACCATTCACACTACTGATAGAGGTCCTGGGGGTCTGACGGCCAGTGATCAGACACATCTACTTTATATAGAGTAGAGGTTCACATACTCTGCCCCGTCCCCTATAGATGGGGTGACAGGACCACCATTCACACTACTGATAGAGGTCCTGCTGGGCTGACGGGCAGTGATCAGACACTTACCACTTGTCCTGTTAATAGGATAGTTGTTAAGAGTTATGTGGTATTGGCTGTATGTATATATATATATATATATATATATATATATATATATACATACATATATAATCATAGTATATAAAGACTCACTGACTGGGACATATCCCATTACAAAGCCAATGCCCCAGGATAAGCAGCTGCCTCATGTCTATGTACACGACCCCAAATCCCAGCATTCCAATGATCTCTGCGGTAGGTGATCGCCGCAAGGAGCTTTCCCCACACTTCCCCAGCTGCTACTGACACATAGGCACAGCCGTCACCCTTCACACCATGCACAGAGCGCCCTCACCTCCGAGTCCTTGCGCTGATTGCGATTATATTCTCGCCCCTTTCCGGCCTGAGGACTCCCGGCCCCAACACCGCCTACACCGGTTCTCATTTTGTTGTTGACAATCAGCGACCCGGAGGCCTCCATCTTCCCCAGGAAACACCCTCGTACAGTAGCTGAAAGGATCGCGATAATTGATTACGTAACATGCGTCTCTTGGAACGCAAACACTTCCGCATTTGTACGTAGAGCGTTCCACGCTGTGAGGCAATCGGCGGCCGTGTACCACGTGACCATGCTGACTCCGGTTTCTCTGACAATGTAGTTTGGTATATGTCCTGTGTGCTGGGGATGGTGCAGCTGTAAGAGGTGGAGGATGAAGTATTTCCCCTCACAGGACACTGACAGAACTGCCTTCATGGTTGCACTTCTTATTCAGAGGGGTTTTGGTATGTGGTAAAATCCCTAAGGTCAACTTGAATCAGGCTTCGATCTGGCTGCAGAGAACGCAAGATGGCCACGCTTGTGCTGCTCTCCCTGTTCTTTATCAGAGTTTTGGATAGAGCTGAGCTCTGTGCTGGGGTATATTAGTAGTATAATGTGCCGTGTTAGCCATATAATAGAAGGGTATATTAGGAACTCCCACTTAGAGGTGAGCTGCACTAGTGCGGCCATCTCCCCTTTTTCTGAGGTGAGCTACTCCTAGAAGTGAGTTTACCAGATGCCAAAACTGCTTTAACCTCTCAGGTTGCAACTATTTTCAGATTTTTGGTTTTCATTTTTTTTTCTCTCTTTTTTTCCTCTCCGCCTTCCAAGAGCCATAACTATTTTTCCGTCTACATAGCCACGTGAGGGCCTGTTTTTTGCGGGACAAAATTTACTTTTTAATGGTACCATTCACCATTATATACTGGGAAACCCCCCAAAAATTCTGTATGGGGTGGAATGTGAGAAAAAAGAAACATTTGTGCCATTTTTGCAGTTGAATCTTTTTTATAGAGTCCACTATTCGGTATAAATGAGGTATTATCTGTATTCTGCAGGTCGGTATAATTCCGGTGATTCCAAATTTTGTAGACAATTCACTATGTTTTAATATACAAAAGAAGCAACTTTTTTATTTTTAACACTTTTGCTGAAATGCTATTTTTTTGTGCCCAATAACTTTTTTTGTTTTTCCACCTATGGAGCTGAACAAGGGCTAATTTTTTGTGGGCTGAAGTGTACTTTTTTATTGGTGCCATTTTGGGATACCTTTGACTTTTTGATCCTTTTTGTACTAATTTTTAGGGGACATGAAATGACCAAAAAAAGACAATTTTGTTTGAATTTTTTTTTCTACTTTGTGCAGCATACAGAATAAATGTTATATTTTAATAGATCGGACTTTTATGAATATGGCAATACCAACTATGTAACTTTTAAACTTTTTTTATTTGTAAAATGGCAAAATGGGGTTATTTGAACTTTTAATATTTATTATTTTTATTTTTTTTAAACATTGAGTCCCCCTAGGTTACTTGACCACTTGGGGATGTGATCGCTTGTCCTATTTATGGCAGTACTATTGTACTGACATATTTAGCTTTTCATTCATTACCTACAGCAACTACAGAAGTCTGCATGAGGCTTCTTTCTGCCATGGTAACCGATCGTCACCCCGTAACTACAACTTGGGGGAGGAGGGGATGTTTAGGCACCGCAGCTCTTAGTGGCGGTTGGCGGCTATTCTTAACGGTCACTGTTATTTACTTCAAAACACAAGTTGTAAATAAATGAAAAGCTATGGAATCACTGAAGCGGCAACTATCGGCAGACGGTCCCAGCTCTATTTGTCAAAGGACTTCACAGGTCCTTTTTACATAATTGAACTTCAACTCAGGGCAGATCAGTGTTAACTTCACAGAGAACACAGGGTACTGTTAACTTCACAATGATCACTATATCCTAGCAGAAACAAAGTAAAGAAAACAAAGGGTTCTAGGTGCTTTCCAGGTAATTATAGGCCAGTAAGTTTAACATAAAGGACTATATACAGGAATATATGGCTGAATATAACATAAGTGATTGCAGGCATGGCTTTACTAAGAACAGAAGTTGTCAGACCAATCTCATCTGTTTTTATGAAGAGGTGAGTGGAAGTCTGGACAGCGGGGCAGCTGTGGATATAGGGCCTCATGTATGAAAACTGTCTAGGTCTAAGAATCTCTCTGTTGCCCATAGCAACCAATCAGAGCTCTCCTTTCATTTTTTTCAGAGCACTATATGAAATCTAAGTAGGCCTCTGATTGGTTGCTATGGGCAACAAACAAATTCTTAGACCCAGACCATTTTCATACTTGAGACACATAGTATTTTTAGACTTTGCAAAGGCGTTTGACATTGTCCATCATTGGCTTCTACTGGGTAAATTTATGTCTAGTGGGTTAGAAATAAGTGTGTAATTGGATTAAAAACCGGCTATCAAATCGTACTCAGAGTGGTGGTAAATGACTCCTACTCTGAGTGGTCCCCGGTTGTGAGTGATGTACCCCAAGGCTCAATACTGGTCCTCTATTATTCATTGTATTTATTAATAATATAGGTAAAGGTATTAATAGCACTGTTTCTATTTTTGCAGACTATACCAAGCTATGTAGTGCAGTGCAAGCTATGGAAGATGTTCATAAATTGCAAGCAGACCTGGACACGCTGAGTGTTTGGACATCGACTCTGCAAATGTGGATAAATGTTTGTACAAAGATTTAGTACTTCTGGATCTGGGTATACTTGTAGATCATAGACTACAGATCAACATGGAATGTCAATCAGCTGCTTCTAAGGCCGGCAAGATATTGGCATGCATTAGCCCCTTACCACCATAGCCAGTTTTGGCCTGTTCTGACAGAGCCCAGTTTTTTAAATCTGGCATGTCACTTTATGTGAGAATAACTTTTTGACATTTTTACCTATCCATGTGATTTAAAGATTTTCTCGTGACACGTTGTGCTTTAAGTTTGTAAGAAATTTTGGTTTATTTGTGAAAAATATCGAAATATCGTGAAAAAATTTACAATTTTCATACTTCAAAAATGCTTGCGTGTACGACAGTTATTCCACTCAAAATAGTTTATAATTAGCATCTACCATATGTCTATTGTAGGTTGGCATCATTTTTTAAATGTATTTTTATCTTTTTATGCCATTAGCTTAGAAATTTAGTAGAAATTTTTCACATTTTCAAGAAAATTAGCAATATCCATTTTTTAGGGAGCAATCCAGTTCTGATATGGTTTTGACGGGCCTGTATGTTAGATACCCCCATAAATGACTCCATCCAAGAAACTACACCCCTTAAAGTATTTAGAACAGAATTTAGGAAGTTTATTAACCAAATGGGTGTTTCACAGCAATTAAAGCAAAGTGGAGGTGAAATTTCTAAATTTAACTTTTTTTTTTTTTTTTTGCAAATTTTCACTTTTCATCCATTATTCACAGGAATATGGTAGATGTGACCAGGGAAATGCAACTTAATATTGATTCCCCAGATTCTGCCGTTTTCAGAGATATCTCATATGTGGCCCTAGTGCACTATTTGGCTTAACCACAAGCCTCAGAGTAGGAGGAGCCCCTACTGGACTCTGGGGTCTCATTTTCAATATGATTTTATTTAGACGCCATTTCAAGTTTGCGGTCACCCAAAAGTGCTAAAACTTAATAAACACTCCTAAAAAGACCCCATATTGGAAACTAAACCCCTTAAGGAATATATCCAGGGGTGTAGTGAGTATATCAACCCCACAGGTGTTTAAAAAATTTTTTTTAGCATTAGGCGGTGAAAATGAAAAAAATATTTTTTACAAAAATCTGCTGAAAATGTTTAATTTTTACAAAGAATCTTGAAAAAAAAAAAGCACCCCAAATTTTGTTACGCAATTTCTTCCATGTTCGGTAGTATATGTGGATGTAAACTGCTGTTTGGACGCATGGCAGGGCGTACAAGAGAGGGAGCACTATTTGGCACGCAGATTTTAGTGGGTGACATGTCACATTTGCAAAGCCCCCAACATAGCAGAACAGGTGAAACCTTCCAGTATTACCTCATTTTGGATTCAACACCCCTCATGGATCTTATCTACGGGTGTATTGTGCATTTTGGGCGCACAGGTGTTCCATAATTTTTTTTTTTTTAGAAATGGGCCATGAAAATGGGGGTAGGAGAGAACGCAGTTCTGCCATTGGTTTCAGGGTTTCAATTTTACAGCGTTCGCCATACAGTATAAATGACATGATAACTTTACTATGCGGGTTGGTACAATTGCAATGATATAAATTTTATATAGTTTTTTTTATGTTTTATTACTTTTACACAATAGAAATGCGTTTATAAAAAATTGCGTTTTAATGTTGTCCTATTCTGACAGCCATACATTTTTCTGTATATGGACCTGATTATGGGCTTGTTTTTTGTGGGATGAGTTGACGTTTTTTATTAGTACCATTATGGGGTTCATGTGACGCTTTGATCACTTATTATTAAGGTTTTGGTGAGGCGTTTTAAACAAAATACAGTAATCATGGTAGTTTTAATTTTTTTTTTACAGCGGTCACCGTTTGGTATAAATGACAGGCTAGCTTTACTCAGCAGTTCTATACAATTACAGCGATACCCAATTTGTATAATTTTTATGTTCTACTGCTTTTACAGAATAAAACACATTCAAAAAAAGAAAACATGTTTCTCCATCACTGTCTGAGAGGCATAACTTTTTTTATTTTTCTGTCTACGGAGCTGTGTAGGGGTTTGTTTTTTGTGGGATGAGTTGCTGTTTTTTTGGGGGGACAAGGCTTTTTGATCGGTTTTAAATCTGTTTTTTGGAAGGCAGGATGAAGAAAATGCTGCAATCCTAGTAGTGTTTTTTATTTTTAACATTGCTCACCCTGCAGTATCCGTGACAAGTTAGTTTTACTCCCTGGGTCGATATGATTATGGTGATACCCAGTTTATATAGGTTTTTTTAATATTGAATCGCTTTTTTTTGTGTGTTTTCATTGTATAAAACAATATTTATGCATTGCTAGCTTCTGAGAGCCATAACTTCTTTATTTTTCCATATACAGAGCTGTGTGAGGACTTTTTTTTTTGAGGGATGTACTGACATTTTAATTGGTAACACTTTGGCATTTATATGAGTTTTTGATCACTTTTGATTAAATTTTATGTGTTGTGGGATGAACAAAAATTGCAATTCTTAGATTTTTTTTTTATGGAGTTCCCCATGTGGGTTAATTAATGTGACATATTTATAGGGTAGGTCGTCACGCACGCGGCAATACCAAATATGTGTACTTTATTTTTTATTTTTTTGGTGGCGATTGGCGTTTGTAAAGAGGAAAAGGGGGCATACGTGTTTTTATTTTATTTCTTGTGGTTTTTTTGTTTTTTTTTACACCTTTTTCACTTTTCCTCATAGGGGATTTGTATGAGTGATCTTCAGATCATTTATACAGCAGAAGGTCAGTACACATCTTATTGCCGTGTACTGGTCTCCATGGCGACTGTCAATCACCATGACCACAATGCATTGCTGGCATGGTGACGTCACAGACAGCCTGGGAAGTGTTTCTTCCACTTCCCAGGCTGTCTGGTAGGGGACCAGCTGCAATGATTGTCATAGCTGGTGCTTAAGAGCAGGCAGAAGAAGCTCCCTTCCTCTGTCTGCGATTTAGCTCCGGTGATCTTAAAGTGGATGTGTCGCTTCATCAGTTCGACTTTTCTTGAAGCTTGATTCTCTCAGTTCCTGAAATCCAGGGGCGTGTCTTCCCCTCCCAGCTGGATTTTTCTTAACTTTAGGGGGATTAAATCATCCTTCACCTGCACTCCCCCAATTCCGTGGGTTCTCCCCCCCCCCCCCCCTGAGTCCACATGTCACTATCCTCTCCCTATGCAGTCTTATTTTGTAAGAGCTGTTTACATACCACAGGCCTGCATTCAGTCTAGATAGTCTTCTTTGAACTCAGAGCACTGATCTCTTCTCCTCTCACAGCTGGAGATTTGTTACAGTTGAATCCAGTCTTCTATGAACGCATCCACAGCACAGATCCGCCTCCCTTCTATGTTTACACAAGGCATAATTGTGCTGTTTTCTGATTGTAGAAGCAGCTTCAGTGTTACTGTGGAACTGCTAGCTGTATAGAGTGAAATTGTCGCCGGCCCCTTATTGTGAGTGAGAGAGGCAGGAATGCACGCTCCCGTGAATACGACCGGGGGCTGAACAGAATGTAAATTAGTTGAGCCGTCAGGCAATGAAATGCAAGGAGGTGCGATCCGACTGGCACTGGGGAACAGTGTTTACAGAAAATGAAGATAAGGCAGACTGTGAAAACAAGACAGCTTTGCAAATGACATCCAATTGCAAAGTTGCTTGTTTTCACTGTCCCCTTATTCTGGAGACCATTAATGAAATGATACAACCCCTTTATTAGATCACTGCAGCTAAGGGGTGAGCTCCGGCCGTGGGTGATGCAGCATAAGGCCAGCAGTAATATACCGCTGGTCCCATGTCGCAATCGTGTGGGGCTCGCTTGTAATCCTGCACGATGTCCAGGACGTACCGGTATGTCCAATGTTGGGAAGGGGTTAAAAGAGGCATGGACTCGTGGGACAAGGATGTAATATTACCGCTACTGTTCAGCTCTGGGCTCCAGTTTATAGAAAGGATGTACTGGGGTTAGAGAGTGCAAAGACGAGTAACCAAATTAATAAGGGAAATAGAGCTTCTTGGTTATAAGGAGAGGTTAAAAGAATTAAACTTATTTAGTCTTGAAAAAGACGGCCCCTACAAAAAGTATGGGGAAAAGCTATTTATGTAAAACCCCTTCAGAGGACAAGGGGACATTCCCTTAGTCTGGAGAAATAAAGGATTGAAGGGGTTTTGCCACGAAGTAAAATTGACGTGGGAAGCTTGCAAATGAAATAAGACCTTTTCACCATTCATTATTATTAAATTCTGCACCATTTTTGTTTTAGCTGCTCCTTTAGTGATCCACTATTTACAGCTAGTCTCCAGGGGATACGCAGGGCTGAGAGCTCCTCAGTCCTGGTCACACATGCTCAGACATCACCTCTCTTCTCAGGCAGCTACTGGGTGTTCAAACCACAGGTGCTGTCATTGTACTCCTGTCCTCTGTGCTCCTTAGTAATTAGCCAAACAGTGCAAATAAATAAAAAAGAAACCTCAATGATAAAGAGAAAAAAAAAACAAAGGTTTGGCTCCTGCAGGGATTTGAACCTAGGACACTTGTGCCTGGAGGCAAAAACTTTACACCTCTGCTATTCACAATGCTTTACATCAACAGACCTTTCTTTGACTACAGAGATGAACGGCCTGGTGATGTCAGCCTGCTGGGTCACGTGATATGCAATTCAAACAAATCACACGCCCCTTCTGAGCACACAGTGCTGAAGAGCTAGATATAGGAGGTATGAATTGAGATCGTGGCAAAACCCCTTTAAACTTTTCGAGAAGAAAAGCCTTCTTCACCATGAGAACTGTGCAATAGCCTGCCTAAGGAGCTAGTCACAGCAGGAACAATAACTATCCTACAAAAACATATATATCCGGGATAACGTGAGAAGAAATTATTTACAACCAATAAAGTGCAAAAATGGGCTACCCACTCAATTATAATAACACCCAACAAAAGAGGAACCCATTTAAAAATGTATAAAAAAAATATATATATTAATCATGCATAATAATATAACAACACCAACAAAAAATGTAGCCAACCACCACCCAGATAAAACAATGTATGTACAAGCACGGAGGTCCAGGGTCATGTTCCAACATTATACTTGTGGCATTACAGACAACCAACCTCCTGATTGATCTATATAAAAATTATAATGTCCATATCAATGTAATATCATTTTACCATACCTTTGAGGAGGTGCAGCACGGAGGTCTAGTTGTCACGATCTCTCGGCATCATCATTTTCTTTGTGGACACCTCCTCCACGGTAGACGCCCTGACGAAGCCAGGTGTGGAGAAACGCGCGTTGGGGTCTTTCTTTGCCTCCCCTGGGTGTGTATGCGCTCCTACTACGGGTGATTATATGTTGATATATCATTGATATTTATATACCTATATGTGTATTTTGCTATATACTATGTTATTTATTTGATATGATTATGCACCTTATGTATACCACCTAGAGTGGGGTTGTATCGTTGTGGCACCACCATTTTTAGCTATATGTATTTGGTCTATGTATTTTCGTGTTTTTATTATATATTTTGATACTAATAAAGGCTTTGTATATATGTATTTTTGATTTTTCTTTTGGTAGTATTTCTATATTGGTGTGGTTACATTTTTTTGTTGGTGTTATATTATTATGCATGATTAATAAAGTTTTTTTGATACATTTTTAAATGGGTTCCTCTTTTGTTGGGTGTTATCACAGCAGGAACAGTTGAGGGTTCCAAGAAAGGCTTAGATAACCACTTACTACAAAATAATATTTATACATATGTAGCCATATAAAATATCCAGATCCAGTCTGATGGCAACTTTGGGATCAGGAATGAAATCTTCCTTAGGGCAGATTGGTGCCAAAGTTTTTTAAGCTTAGTTTCCACTAGCTTCCTCCCTTCATCCACATTTTTTCCCATTGTTAATTGGACTTGCTGGACATATGTCTTTTTTCAATAGTACTACCGTGTAACCCTACAACGGTTCATGGCACAAATGTTCCTGGCTCTAATCCCCAGAGACCAGCACCAAGTCCAGTGGTGTTCCACCACCAAACTATACAGGCCACAAGGTCCCTGGCCTTCACCATATTTTGGTTGCTAATCACTTGCAAGCTGGCTCTATTCAGCTGCTCATTTCTCTCATACTCTACATAAACCTCCCAAAGCTGCCTTCCTTCACCACCTCCAGAGCTAAGTATATTTTCAGCCGCACAATACCCTAACATCTCTTACTTTCCAGGGTTTAAGGTACTCTGAGACCATGCCACCCATGTTTGTCTTAGTCCACCTGCTAGCACACCTTCTAGCCTCCAGTGACAACACTCCAGCCTAGCCATTAAATAACTGCACACTGGTACCTGGGTCCTTAGGGTCCCTTTCGTACTCCAGGAAGACTCTGTGGAGTATTTTCTTTGGCACATTACCACCTGCTCTGGTATCCAGCCCACCAACTTAGCATAGACTAGACTAGGTTATGGTGGAACAAAGCTGAGGTGAGGAATAAGATCAGAGTCAGTAGTTAATATCAGTTAATGGACAGAAAGGACTAATGGAGTCAAGGAAGGACTGTACCTTAGCCATTTCAACTAGGCACCAGACCAGATGTCATCAGGAGCAGTGTCGGACTGTCTCACAGGAGGACTTGAAGATCCTCCAGTGGGCCCCTGGGTCTGACACATATATAGTGGCGTAACTACCGGCACATCGTGCCTAAGGATTCCCAGGCCCGTTGTCCTGACCACCACTGGTGCCCTGTTCTGCTATTCTGTCTAGTAGATCTAAGGCCCTATGCTTTAAACCTACCAGATGCTGGCCATGCGTTGTCATTCAGGTGGCATGATGATATATCGTGCTACTGCCTGCAGCAGCTTGCAGCTCATAAGGGGAAAAGAAAGAGGTGAGTTTTTTTTTTTTTTAAATCTACCGACATACCTTTGGCCTGTCTACTGCCTACCTACCTAGGGCCCATCTTCTGCCTACTATTGGCCTATCTACCTGCCTACATAGGGGAAATCTACCTATCTACCTGATGCCTACCTTTTTAGAGGCAACTTATTTACCTGGTGCCTACCTACTGTCTACCTACCTAGGGACTATCTACCTACTTAGCTGGGACCTAACTACTGCCTACCTACTGGAAATATACCTACCTACCTGGGGTCTATTTACTGCCGACCTACCTATGGCCTATCTACCTACCTATCTGGGGCTTAACTACTGCTTACCTACCTGTGGCATAACTACTGCCTACCTATGGCCTACCTACCCAGGGCCTATATACTACCTGCTTAACTGCTTCCTACCTATCTAGGGCCTACCTACCCAGGGTCTTCCAACCTACCTACGTTGGGACTACCCATCAACCGACTTAGGGCCTACCTACCTACCTGGGACCTTGCCCGTTTACCTATCTGCCTAAGGCCCTGCCTACCTAACTGGGGCTTTGCCTGCCTACCCACCTATCTGTGGCCCTGTCTGACAACCTACCTACTTACTTGGGGTCTTACTTGCCTATGTACCTAGCTACCTAGGGCCTTGACAACCTACCTGGAGCATTTTCTATTTATGTACCTATGGCCTTGCCTAGCTGGAGCTTTCACTCTCTAATTACTGGGGGCGGCCCTGTCTAGCTGCCTAATCACTGGGGGCGGCCCTCTCTACCTCCCTAATTACTTGTTGCAGCACTATCTACCTACCTAATTACTGGGGGTGGCCCTATTTACCTAATTTCTAGGGGTGTCCCCGTCTACCTGCCTAATTACTGGGGGCAGCCCCCATCTACCTGCCTAATTGCAGGGGTCTGCCATATCTATCTTCCTAATTACTTGGGGCTGCCTTGTCTACCTACTTAATTACTAGGGGCTGTATTAACGGGGGAGAGGCTATATACCTACCTAACTACTGGGGGGATGCCCTGTTTACCTACCTAAATACTGGGGAGCATATGTAAGTAACTTTCTAATGGGGGCTCATTGTAACTACATATAAGGGGGCATACGCATCTATTAACTGTGGGGATACTATATACCTCCTTAACTACTGTGGGGACCTTTATACTTATCTATCTACTGAGGGGGCTTATATACCCACTGAGGGGCTACCTAACTGGGAATTATACATCTCTTTACCTACTGAATTAATCTGTAAATTTACTGAGGGGGCCTATTTACCTGCATACTGAGGTACCTATATACCTATGTACTGTGGGATGTCTATATACTTGCATGCCTATTTGAATGCTTGTATAGCTGTCTATTGGGGGCTTACGTAATTAGAATTGAATTCCACTTATCTGACTTTAAAAAAAAATAAATAAATTAAAATAATATACCTAAAAAGAGCATCTACCTAAGTGCCTTTCTACTATATGGGGTGTGGACCTACCTACTGGTGGCACAAAAGGGGGCCTTATAATTGGTTGAGGGCACTTTCACTGTTTGGGGTACAATTACTGTGTGGGGCACCAAAGGGAGCACTATTACTTTTTGGGGCTCTATGGATGGGGAGTTTGTACAGAGGTTGGAATTGATCGGGAAGTGCTGGAAAAGAGAGGAGTCCAAGATGTTTTTGTGGTAAATTCTACAGGAACTAATAGTGGCCAGGAGAAGACATCATTGCGTTCTGTACCGGAAGAAGAAAAAAAGGGAGAACAACTCGCCAGAGAGAAGGACTAAGCAGAGAAGATATGGAGGTTTGGGCCAGATGGAGAAGAAAAGGCGAAGAGAACAACTCTCAGCAGAGACGACGTCTCCTTTAAGTCCCTGATGTCAGGGGTTATTTTACTTCTGTGTTGGATCAGTGCTGTATTCACAGTCATGTGATATGACCTAAGCTGGTGGCTGAGCAATATGTGGTCTCTATATGGCGGTATTGTAGTTTATATGGGAGCTTGTATAGTGGCAGCGTAGACTTGTCCCTAATTGTCAAGGGAGTGCACACCTGACCCTGTGATTAGGGGTTTCTTTGACCCATTTTTTTCTTTCTCGTTTGTGGTTATAGTTTTGCTTAGGTTAGAATTTTGCGAGGTGCATGATGAATGGAAATTTTGTAAGTGGATGTTGTATGTGGACTGGTGGGGGTTTTGTGCCAGGGCTGCTTTTTATTCCCAGTCCGGCCCTAGACGTAGTCCAATAAATCAATCATAACCCAACAGGGAAATCTGTAGAAGAAACAAACACTACCTAAAACATGATAGTACTAAACTCCATCCCCAGAAGATCATGCCTGTAGCTGATCTCCTAGGTGCAGGGGAAGGAATTCAGACTACCCAATATGATTGAGGGGCACAGGGGACAGCTGTAGCACTGTCTCCAGGGGGTTAGTCCTCTGTTCCTCCTACTTCTCCAGGAAACTCTGCGTATAAGCTATGGCCTGTACCTGCTTTCCCTCCCATGGGATGTTTGTCATGAGGTGGAAGACAGTGAGGAAGGTGCTGTAAAAGTGAGGATTCTAAGATATTTGTGTCCAAATCTTTAGGGCAAGTACTGGCCAGGAGAAATCAGCATGGAGATCCGGACTGTATTGACAAGAAAAAGGAAGGTGAAGGACTCATCCGAGAAAACATCACCTGTGTGTCACTGCAATCACTTATGTGTGTGCAGAGCTCCTGGGTACACTGGTATCTACCACTATATTGTCACTGCATGGAGATAATATACAACCTGCAGAACCTGTCTACACTGGTTTCTACCCCTATATGGTCACTGTATGGTGGTAATATACAGTCTGCAGAACCTGTGTACACTGGTTTCTACCACTATATGGTCACTGTATAGAAGTAATATACAATCTGCAGAACAGGTATACATTGGTTTCTACCATTATATGGTGACTGTATGGCAGTAATAACTGTCAAAGTGTCATGGTCGATATTCAGTAATGGTGTAGTGGTGATATTATTCAGTCACTATGTGGTTGTGATGTGGCAGTATTTGGGCATAGTGGAATTGGTAATATTGGCATTGAGATTCTGGTTTTGTGTAGCATTGTTATTTGGTACATGGATGACCATTATTTATATAAAATGTATCATTCAGGAAGGGGGACCTTTTATGCTTACCACTCTGTCTCCTGCTACTTTTAGGTGATGGAGACTCAGAAGCCTCAGCGTCTCATCCTGTTTACAGGTTAGCTGTAATCACACCAGTCTGTATAAGTTCAAACGAGTAGAAGAGTGAAAAAATCAGGTGATACCTTTTAGAGGCTGAGTATATTTCATGGTGAGCTTTCGAGAGTATTAGCTCCCTTCTTCAGACATGGTGTTATACAAGAAACTGAAAATTTACAGACTTTTTACACACAAAAGACATGGACCTTCACTGGAACTTAAAATCCTTTAAAATAACAAAATGCAATAAGAAGAGAAGTAATTTACAACAGCTCAAGAAATAAACAATCTGGAAACTTGTCGGGTGTGACGGAGGGATCAGTAATTCTTGCTCTTATCTATTAGCTATCAGGTCTTGATTTGTGGCCCTCACAGTTCACACATAGTGTGACATAAAGCTGCTATGAATATCCATGTCTGAAGAAGGGAGCTAGTACTCTCTTGAAAGCTCACCATCAAATATACTCAGTTAGCCTCTAAAAGGTATTGCCTGATTTTTTTCAATCTTCTACTACTTTCTATGGCTAACATAGTACAACATTATACTACTAAGTTGAAATGAAACTGGGCGAGGGCACAGTACAGGTGGCGGTGGACAGGGAGTCACAGTGGGCCCCTAAAATCAACTCCTTTGGTGGGCTTTAGGCTCTAGAGCTATTATGTAGAACAATGGGGAGGAGAGAACTTCTGCCAACATGACAGAAGTTCAGGAAGGGTGAACAATAGTGCACACCCCATATACTGTACAGTAACAGTACCCTTCCTTTCCAACAGACCTCTAGAATCAGCTAGAGGGTATTTTACATTACATTTGTTAATTAAGAATGAGGCATTTAAATCTCACCAAGACAGTTGAGGTTTTCAGTGCAGAAACGGTAGGTGTTTGGATTGTATTAAAAAAAAAATAAAAAAAAAATTAAAAAAAAAAAATCGATCACCAGTAGTTGAAGAGACATATGAAAATGGTTGGAAATGTGAAAAAAAGGTGGCAAAGAAAGATAAGAAGAAACTGAACAAATTTGTTTGCATACCTATAAGGCTATAGACTTCTATTGTAAAAACGTCCTGATGTCTCCACTGAGCTTCTTTTTTCTGCTCGTTTTTTTTACTGGTCGTCTTTTGCAACATGTTGTAAAAAAACGCCAGAGCAGGGCAGAGAATTTACTACAGGAGTCTATGTAAAGCGCTGGATGTTTTTTGCCGTAATTTTTCAATGAAAACCGACCCAGGAGACCCAAGTCCCACCTATAGTGGGTGTTAATAATACCTTATCAGATTTGCATACAAGTGTCCGAAGTGTCCTTGTTCGTACTGTTCGTAATAAAATTATCATGCTTTGGTCGCTAACGATTTTTGTGCAATTCATGTTTTTTCGCTAAAAATACTTTTTTTACGGATTTTGGCGTGAATCCTTTTTTTTATGGATTTTGGCGCTAAAATCCTTTTCTTTACAGATTTTGGCACTAAAAGTAATCTCGCTTCTGACGCTAAAAATATGTCTTTTTACGGAAAAAGCCGAATTTGTAGCAGCAAAAGCAAGGTAACATTAGTAGTACCAAAATCCATAAAAACTGTATTTTAGCGCCAAAATCTGTTAATAAAGTATTTTAGCGTCAAAATCCGTAAAACTTATTTTATCGCCAAAATCCATAAAAAAAGTATTTGTGCCGATAAAATGCAAGACAACTTTAATAGCGGCAATATCCGTAAAAACTATTTTAGCGACAAAACTCCGTAAAAAAAAGTATTTGTGACGACAAAAGCGAGACAACTCTATTAGCGGCAAAATCTGTAAAAATCGGATTGTAGCGCCGAAATCCATTAACTCCTTAACGACCGCCCACCGTCTTGAGACGGCGGGCATTTCAGGTCGTTCGTCTGCAGCGACGTCTTTAGACGTCGCTGCAGACATCGGAGTTTGCGGCGCCCGGCGCCGCAATTGTGCTGGGATCGGGGCTGTACTACACAGCCCCGATCCCAGAGCATCTCCTGCAGGCATCGGGGAGCGGAGGAAACCTCCGCAACCCGATGCTTTAACCCTTTGATTGCGGCGGTGCGTTACCGCAGCGCAATCAAAGGGATCCCCTGCTCTGTCGGGTGATCGGAACACCCGGTGACCGGACAGAGCTCAGGGACCGGCTGCACAGATAGCTCTGGGGACCTAGCGTGGCCCCAGAGCGGTCTGTGTAAGAAGCCAGTGATTAGGATGCACTGTGTGCTGTCCAGATCCCTGCCTGTGTCAGACTGACACAGATTAGAATGTATTAGCATATATGAATATGCTAATACATTACTAAGTGTAAAAAAAAAATAAAAAAAATGTAAAACAGTTCTCCCTTCATGGGAGTAAAAAAAAAGTACAAAAAAACCCATAAAAAGTGTTAAAAAAAAGAATAAAAAAATAAATAATAAAATAAAAATAAATATTTAATTAAAAATAATTATGCATAAATTACACACAAAAAAACCTACACATATTTGGTATCAACACGACCGTAATAACCTGTAGAATTAATCTAACAAGTTATTACGTGTGAAATGTGAATGGTGTAAAAAAAAAAAAAATACTGCAATTATCTATAAGTGAACTTAAACTATTCCCCCATAAAGTACAACTCGTCTCAAATAAAATGAGGCCTCATCCAACTGCGTCATTGAAACGCATGGAGGCAAAAACGAAAAAAATGTTCTGGTCATTAACTACTTTTCAGGCGTTCGGCTGAAGGGGTTAAAAAAAAGTATATTAACACCAAAATCCGTAAAAAACGAATTTTTGGCGACAAAAGCAAGATAACTTTTTTAGCACCAAAATCCGTAGAAAATAAGGATTTTGACGCCAAAATCCATAAAAAAATGGACATTAGTGCCGAAATCTGTAAAAAAAAAAACAAAAAACCCACAGTTTTGGCGACAAAAGCGAGAATTTTATTAGCGTCAAAATCCGTAAAATGATTACAAGATCACATATAAAGGCAATAATGTGCTGTACACACCCTTCTGTAGTGTCGACTTACATCCAATGGCTTAATTTATGCATTCATTAAAAAACAGGCTTGAAGACAAGGAAAAAACGTGTGTAAAAAAAGTGCCAAAAGAACGCAAATCGCGGCAAAAAAAGGCTATTTTTTCAGCTGCATTTGACAGGCAGTGGACAGAAAACTCAGTGAACGTTTTTAATATTTCATTTTCAGGTCGTTTTTTGTCCACTGTAGTGTAGACATAGCCTAAAGCAGTGTTCCCCAACTCCAGTCCTTAAAGGGGTTTTGCCACGATGTAATGTTGACGTGGGATCCTCCAAAATGGGTTTTTAATCACTTTTCTAAATATATGTCATTAGAAATATTGCAGTCTGAGAGAGCTACAGCCTTCCTTACATGCCCTTGGTTACTTCAAAGAGTCTATCAGATACGGCCTGACAAGAGCTGGACGGGCTTGCGCAGAGAGAGCTTATCTGATGAGACTGAGCTGCAGAAGATTTTAAGGCACCGGGTAGCAATATGTTTTCTTCTGTATACAGAATAAACTAGTTGTAGAGTGATTAGATACCTGCTTTATCTGATGACAGGGAACATGAAGAAGCTTTCAAGCTGCTGTGTAGAATAGGTGTTCTCTTTTGTATGTAGAATCCACAAGTTATAGTTTTTTTATTTCAGTGTACATGTCACAAGATCCCTTATGCAGCTCTGTGCTCTCCGCTGTGTGTGTCTCTCTCTCTTTCAGCTCCGTGATTTGTTTACATTACATTAGCATCTTAGCAGATAAGGCTCCTGAAAGTGCAGTCTAAGGCTGTCTTGCTGTATTTTGAATCCACTGTTGTACTGTTTATTATTTCACTTAAGTTTTGAGACGCTCCCTTTGGATTCCTCACTCCTCACTCCCCCTCCCTCTCTCCCCTGCAGCTTCATGACTCAGCGTGATTTGTTGACATTCTGCCTGTACTAACAAGAGAGGGGTAAGAATCTATCTCTTGGCAAATCCCCTTTAAGGCCCACCAACAGGTCATGTTTTCATGATATCCCACAGAATGCACTGACAGTTGTTATTAGCCCATTTGACTGCAGCAGAGCCTTAAGGTTCTGCCTAGATGTCCTGGAAATTTTGACACACATACCCCAGCAGAAACCTGAGACTGTACCAGGATGAGAAATGACATGTAAATGGAATGTTAAAATGGTTTTGCCACGAAGTAAAATTGACGTGGGAAGCTTGCAAATGAAATAAACATTTTCATCATTCATTATTATTAAAAATTCTGCACTGTTCTTGTTTTAGCTGCTCCTTTTGTGATCCATTGTTTACAGCTCATCTCCAGGTGATACGACCAGGGATGAGAGCTCCTCAGTCCTGGCCAGACATCATCTCTCATCTCAGGCAGCTACGGAGTGTTCAAACCCCAGGTGCTATCACTCTACTCCTGTTCTCTGTGCTCCTTAGTAATTAGTCAAACAGTGCAAATAAATAAAAAAGAAATCTCAATCAGGTCTGTGCATTGAAAAAGAGAAAACAAAACACAGGTTTGGATTCTGCAGTGATTTGAACCTAGGACCCTTGTATCTGGAGGCAAAACTTTTACTTCTGATCTACTCACAATGCTTAACATAAGCAGATCTTTCTGCGACTAGAGAGGAAAGGCCTGGTGATGTCATCCTGCTGGGTCACATGATATGCAATTCAAACAAATCACACGCCCCCTTCTGAGCACACAGAGCTGAAGAGCTGGATGCCGGAGGTATGAAAGGAAGTGTAATAAATGTAGTTCTTACTGGCGACCTCCGGCAAATTCAACAGGTTGAGACAGTTATACTTATAAGCACTTATGTAGATTCTAAAACTTAATCTGTTCATTCTGGCTATTACTTTAATAATAGTATTAAGAGGTATCCAGAGAAATCTTTAAAATATTACCCAGCAGCAGAACTTTGAGACAAACATCCCTCCAGAGTCACGGAGACTCTATACCATATATACTCAAGTTTAAGCTGAGATTTTCAGCACAAAAAATGTGCTGAAAATGCCTTCCTCGGCTTATACTCGAGTTACCGTCGGCGATTGAGTGCTGCCATGGCCTGGGCGGAGATCTCTTCAGCTCTATGCGACACTTCTTGGAGCGCATACAGCTGACTCCCGAGTTACCCGTCGGCGTCCAGGTGCATCCAGACTTCCGGCCTTTCACAGTATCTGGCATAGGCAGCATGCTATGTCATCACACTGCCTGCGCGGCCTGAAGACATCACACTGCCTGTGCCAGGAAGAAGAAGTAGCACATTGGAGCAGTGGGGGAGAGAGGTGAGTACTTGTATTTTTTTTTCTTAAAAACCCTGCCAATACTTGCCTATGGGGGGCATATAACTGCCTATACCGGACATTAAACTGCCTATGGGGGATATTTAACTGCCTATGTAATTTTATTGGTATTTATTTTTTTAAATATACCAGTAGCTGCTGCATTTTCCACCCTAGGCTCATGAGTCAATAAGTTTTCCCAGTTTTTTTTGGGCAAAATTAGGTTTATATTCGGACTGACTTATACTCAAGTGTATACAGTAAGGTGCTGGGGCGGGACAAGGCATTTTCGTGCCCTAGGCAAGTAGGCCAATGGCACCCCCTCCCAACAAAAAAAAAAAAACAGCCCTAACCTAACACACACTGCCTGCATACTCCCCAGCTAGGCGGAATGGGAAAAAAAAACCCACAATTCCGACACACAAGTGTGGAGTTAGTAGGGTTGCTTAGATTGTATTTATATAAAATAATATATTGTGAATACTACAGCCTCCCCCTCTCACACTACAGCCCTCCCCCCTCACACTACAGCCCTCCCCCCTCACACTACAGCCCTCCCCCCTCACACTACAGCCTTCCCCCTTCATACTACAGCCCTCACACTACATCCTCCCCCTCACACTACAGTGTTCCCCCTCATACTACAGCCCTCCCCCCTCACACTACAGCCCTCCCCCCTCACACTACAGCCTTCCCCCTCACACTACAGCCCTCACACTACAGCGTTCCCCCTCACACTACAGCCTCCCCCCTCACACTACAGCGTCCCCCCTCACACTACAGCCTCTCCTCCTCACACTACACCCTCCCCCCCTCACACTACACCCTCCCCCCTCACACTACAGCCCTCCCCCCTCACACTACAGCCCTCCCTCCTCACACTACAGCCCTCCCCCCTTCACATTACACCCTCCCCCCCTCACATTACACCCTCCCCCCCCTTCACATTACACCCTCCCCCCCTTCACATTACACCCTCCCCCCTTCACATTACACCCTCCCCCCCTTCACATTACACCCTCCCCCCTTCACATTACACCCCCCCCCTTCACATTACACCCTCCCCCCCTTCACATTACACCCTCCCCCTCACACTACAGCCCTCCCCCTCACACTGAGGGAGCTGCCATGTATGGAGCTGGTTCAGCTCCTGAGCCGGCTCCATGCCTGCGCCCCCTAGTGGCAGGCAGAGGGAGACACCCTAGGCGATGGCCTCTCTCTGCCATCGTCACAGCTCTGGTAAGGTGAAAAGCTATGAAGACAGAAGATCTTTCTAAAGAATACTTATGCTAATGAGTGAGATCCGGCGAGATATAATAAAATACACCATCTCAGAGAACCAGTCTAGCACCAACAACATAGTAGTAAAAAACTCTTTAAACTCTTTTCCAATTTTAAAGGTAAAAAAGAAACAAAAAGAGGAAAGGGGGTGGGAACTAATCTGGTACTAGCATACCAATTGTGCAATAGTGTTGTTTAAATAGATTAGATAGATAGATGGATAGATAGATAGATAGATGCTAGGAGAAATAGTCCATGACCATGCCTATTTATATATAAGGCTTGAATTGCACATAATCCAGATTTTGTGTGAACTTGACTCCTTAAAAGAGAAACAATGTTATTCATCCAATGCAAACTTTATGGCCAGCAGCTCATACAAATTAAGTAGTTCTTCTTTGCAGGTGAATATGTATTAGATAAAAAGCCACGAGGGAAGTACTTACTACCCTTCGACTGCTGGTAAAGAATTACAACGATTCTATTCAATAAGGTTAAAGGGGTTTTGCCACGATGTAATGTTGACGTGGGATCTTCCAAAATTGGTATTTAATCACTTTTCTAAATATATGTGATTACAAAAAGTTAAGCCTCTGAGAGCTACAGCATTGCTCAGTCCCCCATAGTTACCTGAAAGCTTCCACTAGACACAACCGAGGAGCTGACAGGCCGCGCTTGAGTGAAACACTTCTTATCTGATGACAGGGAATATGAATGAGCTTCAAAGGGCTGGGAAGAAAGTGCAGTGTATGAGCCTGTGTCTTGCTGTTTAGAGAATCCACTGTTGTAATGTTATTATTTCAGTTAAGTTTTGAGACGCTCCCTTATTCCTCACTCTTTGCTCACCCCCTCCCTCTCACCCCTGCAGCATTCATGACAGCATGATTTGTTTATATTCTACTTTGTGCTGATAAGGAGGCAAGTAACTCAGTCCTGGCAAAACCCCTTTAATTGGTGTTTCTGTTAATGTCCTTGGAGCTGCCACTGCTCTTTTCTGACCCCACTGCAGGGCATCCTGCTCGCCAAAACTTCCTTCCTGCTGGGACCAGTGCATGCACTGACTTCTGAGCACTTAAAGCCAAAATTCTTCTTTCTAAGGCAATGATCCGTTTTGTCAGCTTCCTAGGGATCCTACCCTCATTGATCATGCTTTGTTGTCCTGCACAGTCACTGTTAATGTCTTTGCAGCTGCTACTGCTCTTCTCCAGCCTTGTCGGATGGCATCGTTCTTGCTGCCATCACCGTCCTGCTGGGACTTGTCTTAGACAGAATTCTATTCGGAACCTCCGTCTTATGTTCCATTTGGAACACCACGACGGCAACACGATGGATTCACTGTAATCAATGGTGTTCACCAGGCTCCATTGTCTAATGGAACAGAACCTCTGACACGATGTAAACCAAGCCTTAGGATCCCTATCCCATCACTTTTTGCCCGATCAGTAAGGATCCAATATAATTCAATGGTGGTTTACAGATTTCACTGCTTTGTTACTGACCCGGCTTGTTAACTGATCACATCTATTAGTTTTCTGGCAAAGTACCATTGTGTGTGACCTCTGCCTGCCAAGAGTTCTGCCTGTATGAGTATTCTTTTTGGTGCGGTGTATTCCTCTGATTGGTAGATGTTGCTCATATTGACTACTTAGGGGTAGCAATCTGGGGATTCCTTTCAACAAGTCCACATCCATGAATCATGGTTGTAGAGAAAAAAAAAACAAACTTGGAATTACTTAGAAACCATTCTTCAGTTCAGCATAAATGAGGTAGACTTCGTCAACTTCCAGAAAGAATGGTCTGACTTATGGGGACATCTGGAGTGGAGGAGAAGACATCAGATACTTGAGGGCTTGGATTGCAGGAGAGCCTTGAGGATTAGCTTCTTTCCAGGTTAGTGCATTGAGGGGTGTCACAACCTGAGTGAAGTTGAAGATTAAACCCAAGAATCTCTAAAGCGTTTGAAGACCCACAGGTTGTGGGCAATTTTATACAGCAGAGACTTTACCTGGATACATGTTAATCCCCTCAGCCAAGATTATGTAACCGAATCTCACACATTGATGGCATATGCTTATACAATGCCATTAACATGGGAGAAGGGATGTAATGTTTACCTTTGTTATAATTTCCAATTATTAAAAGATTTAGTTATTTAATAATTGTATCCCAGTTTAACTGTGGTGATGGTATATATGTGTATATATATCGTCATAAGAACTTGGAGAGCCACTGAAACTCATGCTTCCCCGACTGTTGTCTCTGCCTCTGAGATTTAATGTAGATTCAGTCATGTAGACTCAGTCATGCAATTGAAGTCATAAGGTTACATGCCACCTTAGATAAAGCAGGCACCCACCTTCAGAGCCAGTTATAACTCAATGTGACCGTCACATGTAAGCAACTATGCAGAAGGGGGGGCCACCTCCTACCACTTACAGATTGGCACTACTGCAATATGATTACAGGGTGCTGACTAGTTGTCATGGCAGCAAGGCCTTCTATCTTGCTGCATTCATTATACCCTGTCTGTGGTTAGATGCTGTTGCACGATATATTAACACTGCAGAATAGTGATCAGCAACTGCTGGAAGAGTGGAAGGAGGTGAAATAAAAAGAAAAAAAATGTAAAAAAGTTTTAAAGTATATAAAAAAAACTGGTAAAAGTTAAAAACACTTTTCTCATTTTACAAAAAAAGGAAAAATACAGTAGGTGAACATAATTGATAATGGCATTCAGGAAGATGTGATCTATTAAAATATATTATTATTTATCCCTTATGGTGAATAGTGCAAAAACACCGAAAACACCTCAAAACTACATTTTTTAATTTCACCTCCCCAAAAAATTCTAATAAAAAGTTATTAGAGTCACGTGAAACCCAAAATGGTACCAAAATGAAAATAACATGTGAGCCCACAAAAAAACAAGCTCTCATACAGGTGTGTAGATTGAAAAATAGTTATTGGTCTCAGAAAATGGCACTGCAAAGGAAATTTAGAAAATAAAACATTTCAGATTTTTTAAAAGTTGGAAAACATTATACGTGTCCACAGAATAAATATATCATTTATACCACAAAACTTATCCCCAAAATTAAATTGCATTTTTTTTCCCTTTCTAACCCTATTTTTTTTTGTTTTCCAGTACAGAATATGGTACAGTTAAAAAGTACAATTTGTTCTGGAAAAAGTCCAACCTTCTACATCGATGTAGAGGGAAAAAGAAAAAAAAGAAAATAACACATATACAAAAATGGCTGTGGCAGGAACAGTTTAAAAAGTTTTTTCCCAATGTTTGACATTTAATAATAGTCCACATTACCTCTCTTAGGCCTCGTTCACACGGCTTATTCTGCCGCGGATTGGCGCCGTACTGCGCGCCGGATTTGCGCTTCAGTCCGGCCCCACCCCGCGGCAGCAATTACGGTAATCCACTGCTCTCATAGAGAACAGTTGAATCCGTCGCTCCTCCCCGCTCGGCGAATCCGCCGCGGGGGGAGAAAGTGACATGCACATTATTTACGCCGCGGACGCGCCGTAAACAATGCATTGTCTATGGGGCCGGGAGCGGCGTCCCCGCCGCGCTCCGGCGCCGCCCCCGTCCCGCCCCGTATTCACGGCGGATTTGTGCGCTCAATACGGCGCACAAATCCGTCGGGAATAAGCCGTGTGAACACGGCCTTAGGGTTACTACTGTATTGCAAGAATGTGAAATGTTGTAACACTAGAGACAATTTATTTCTGCTTTTATTTAGTTTTCTATCACATTGCCAGTGACATTTTCATCACATTACCAGTCTACAAATTGACAGTGGTGTTAAATAGCTTTAAAAACTCAGAAAGCTCTAGCAGCTTCTGACAGGCTAATTGATATCATTTGAGTTAATTGGATTTGTACATTTGGCAGGAGTTAAAGAGAACCTGTCACATAGATTATGCCCCCCTTGCTGAGGACAGAACAAGGTAGTGTCAGACCTGCTGTTTCCAGTGCTGTGTCCCTTATTCTGTAAGATGCTGTAGTTTTAGAGCATTTAATGCTCAAACCTTTTTCATGAGCAGGTGTTAGCCCCGCCCACCAAAGGCTAGCCCCGCCCACTGAAGTTATTCACATGTTTCTAGCTAATCAAAGTAACAGGTTTATCAGTTGAGGTGGGTGGGGGTAGCATCAGGTGGGCGGGGTTTAAAATGACTCTTTGGCAATGTTCACACAGCTTATTGCCGATGTAATTGCGGGGATGGATTTCGCCCCGCAATTACGCCGGCAGCCATGCAGCGGGGCGGGGCGGCGGCAGCTCGCCGGCCCCATAGACTGTACACGCCGTAAATAAGTCACACGTCACTTTCTCCCCCCGCGGCAGATTCGCCGAGCGGGGAGGAGAGACGGAATCCATAGTTCTCTATGAGAACTGTGGATTACCGTAGTTACTGGGACGGATTGGAGCCGTACTGCAGCGCAAATACGGCGCGCAGTATGGCTCCAATCAGCGCCCAAATAAGCCGTGTGAACGAGGCCTTTGACTCTTTTCTGGCTGAAAACTGCAGATTTGAGCACTAACTACTGTAAAACTCCAGCATCTTACAGAATAAGGGACACAGCGCTGGAAACAGCATGGCTGTCGCTAGCTTGTGCTGTCCTCAGCAAGGGGGGCATAAACTATTTGACAAGTTCTCTTTAAGGCCTACTTTCAAAACCTTCTAACCTCTTTGCTTCCAGTAAAAGCCAGGGATATGTACCTTGGCATCCAGTGTAGTCAGAAACTGGACTTATAACTCACGGTATTCAAGCTTTGAAACTCAAAATGACGGATAAAAAAAGAATTTTAATTTTTTAGAAATAAGTAAAAACACGTTTTTTGTCAAATTGGAGACACTTTGTCAAGTGTCTCCATTTTGAAATGAAACGGGTTATTTCTAAACAAATAAAATTATTTCCTTATCCAACACTTGGAGTTCCAGTGCTTGAACACTATGTGTTAGAAGTTCAATCTCTGGCTACACTGGACTCTGAGGTATACATCCCTGGTTTTTACTGTATTCTATACCTACCAATGCGACCAGCAGGTAGCTCCACACAGCAAAGCAGCAGACTCCAGCATCTATTCTTGCACTGATGACCCGGCATTTTGCACGTAGGAGAGTTGTGCCTTCCCCTAGCACAATAGCAAAAGGTGAGCATATAGCAATACACTATTGTGCATCACCTGGATTGTCAATGTTAATATACGAGAGAACGCTTGTTTGTGGGGTTTTTTGTCTATTTTCTTATTAATCGCTCTGCTTAGCATTATGAGAGTATCAAAAGTAGTCCACAACTAAAGATCCTCATGATTATATTGAAAGTTAGCCTTTAATTGTATACTAGAAAAAGAATACTACTGCTAAGACTCACTAGCCATCAAATAAACAACACTTTATATAAAGTGTACAGTTATTCAGGCATAGTATACTATGGTCAAAAGAGATATCTTGTTTTTTACCCATCTAGCCATTATAGCAAGTTCATTCAGTTTAGAGGGGTGGTTCTTTATTTTTAGTCAGAGAGAACTGCAAGCATA
Organism: Phyllomedusa bahiana; assembly: GCA_025379985.1. Lineage (NCBI taxonomy): Eukaryota > Metazoa > Chordata > Amphibia > Anura > Hylidae > Phyllomedusa > Phyllomedusa bahiana. Next base: position 35,386 of record JAODAL010038376.1, read on the forward strand.
CCTTTCCATAACTTCTTCAGTGACCAATTTTGCAGAAAATCATATAGGTGTAGGTGAGTTGGCCTATCTATACCCTTGTCTACCACTTTGGCCCTCTGAGCAGAGCTACCATCCCAAAAAAGGGTGACCCCTTTTCCTATAGTCTAATATTTCCTATTACCTTGGATGCCACTCAACCATCACGGTGCAAATAAGAAAGAAAAATAAAATAACCAAAAGTGATTTTAGCACTGTCGAAAATATTCTCTGTTTAATTGTTAGTATATCCTTTTGTGACAGATCTTGTTGCATTGGTTTTGATATTTGTGACTTGTATGATTTTATAGAGATTAATAAAAGGTATATTTTAGATTGTAGGTTTGGAGGGTTTTTGTCAGTGTTTTTTTTTTTATATTTCATATATTTATTTTAGTTGTGGATTGTTGGTATGTTATAAGCAGGTCTTCTTTTTTTTCACTGCAATGTGTTTCCGGATATATGTATTTATTTTTAAAATTGTTTTTATTGAACAATATCCTTGACATCTGTATAATAAGCAGTAATAGCATGCATAAAAGGTTGCCACATAGGCTGTCTGATGCAGATGTCCAAGCATACTAGGAATCTGGTTATTACATCAAGCACAGTGACATTTTTCTTTTTTATAACAAACCTTACACAGTCTTATGAATGCTAAATCAGAATAACTTTACACTTCAGGTATAGCTGCGCATAAACAATAACAAACCAAATTGTATTAACTTTCAAGAATGCAGTGTGTCTCAATTCTCCTCTCCATGGTGCAGGCTCGGGTGTGCGACTCCCGTCTCCCCCGCGAGCTTAGTGGGTACAATTACTCCCACGAGCCACTACAAACACATTCCATTGTCTCTCAATCCACTTCCATGCCGCTAGCCTGGTCATTCACAACCAAAGTGCCTCGCTAAGAGTCAACTTCCACCAGCAAATCGACTGGATCAGCACCCGCCAGTTGTCTGCCCTGGTACCATGAAGTTGACGCGAAACAACGCCTTATACAGCTTTTAGTATCTGTCGGGAGTGTATCTATGTATTTTTCCCACGGCTCGAAAAAAAATTTCACTCTTGTTTCCTTTTGCAAAGTGGCTTCCACCCAGTCCATGTGCATTATAAAATTAAGTTTGCACTTAAATAAGCTCAGAGTGGGGCCTTCAGGTTGAAGCCAAACCTGCAAAATAGCTTTGCGTGCTGCCGCCGCCACAACATGTCCCAATCTTTTTACACGTATGGGGATTTCCAGGCTCTCTCTTTTTATGACACCAACAATGCCCAAGATGAGTTGGCCATGTGTTGCAATTCAAAGACTGATTCATGTATTCCATTACGTGGCCCCAGAACTCTTGTATCAGTGGACAGTCCCATAAACAGTGATATAGGTCCGCAGCTGGGGATCCGCATTTGAAACAGTTATTGGTCAGATACCGACCCATACGATATCCCCTCACAGGTGTAAGATAAGCGTTATGCGCTACCTTCATGAACATCTCAATATATCTAGCCATCGGCAGGAATTTATGCGCGTCAGCAAATGCCTTCAGTATCAGATGTGGAGATATCAGCATCCCGATCCTGCCACCTAGCCAGACCAAAGTGTGGTGTGTCATAATCAAGATCCTCAAGAAGGTATTTATAAGTAACAGACAACTGCGCTCTCCTTGTGGGAGGGTTTATGATGATAAGGTCAAAGACCGCATCCCAGTCTGTAGACTGTAGATGACGCTTCACCTCCGAGATGTAGCTAGCTGCTTGTAAGTAGTTAAAAAAACGGAATCGGGAGTGAGGGGTAAAGGCCTTGTAGCTCTGAGATAGAGTACATCTGTTTAGTAGTAAGATGAACAAAATGTTTTACTTGATGCAATCCCAAGCTATACCAAATTCTAAAGGTGTGTTGAGGTCTACCCCCCTGGAAATTTGGGTTACGCATTAAAGACAAAAAATGGAGAATAGTCTGGATTCAGTTTTTTAAGTTGCCTGATCTTACGCCATGCCCTCCACACCGGCATAAGCAGCTGATCGTCTTTAGTTTCCTGAGGGAGTTTTTCGTAAGGTAAATGTACAAAATTGATTAGTGAGATGTTCGGCAGCCCCTCCTGGTCTAAAGAACGATCAGTGAAAACTGATGTGGATTGCGCCCAGTCCGTCAGAAAACGGCTTAGCGCCGCTAGATTGTAAAGACAAATGTTAGGAAATCCCAGACCGTCCTGTAGTCTACGCTGTTGAAGTATGAGTAACGGAATACGCGCCTTTTTGTTGTTCCAGATAAATGTCCTGTATTGAGCGTTAATAATTTTTTCATCCCTCGGCCGCAAATAGACAGGAAGCATATGAAAAATATATAAAAGCCGTGGAAACTCTACCATTTTAATTAAATTGCACCTCCCAGAGAAGGAGAGCGGAAGATCAGCCCACCTCTTCATAGTTTGTGCAAGTTCACCATAGTATTTTGACATATTAGCAGCATATAAACTGCTTGGGAGCTTAGTCAGCCATACTTCCCAAATATTTTACAGCTGATCTGAACCAACGAATTGGGTAAGTCCTTGACCAAATGGGCTCTGCCGGCCTCTTTAAAAGCATTCCCTCACTTTTGTCCACGTTAATTGTGTAACCTGACAAAGATCCCACTGCCTGCATATCATCGAGGATGCCTGGGGTTCCTGATCATCAGAAGCAAGTCGTCCGCATAAGCTGTGACCTTGAGTTCCCTCTCAGGGGAAGAAATACCTGCATAAAGCAGTGATTGAGTTATATGATAGAGGAGTGGATCAATAGACAGGTTGAATAATAAGGGGGAAAGTGGACACCCTTGCTTAGCCCCCCTAAAAAGATCAATAACTGGGGATACTTTATTATTAATGAGCAGGGTCGTTGTAGAATTGGAGTGCAAGTGGGTGACGAAGCCGGCGAAGAGGTCCCCAAACCCGCGGTGCCTAAGAGTGGCGTCTAGGAACGGCCAAGAGACCTTGTCGAAGGCCTTCTCGGCGTCCAGGCTAAGAAGCATGGACACCGGGTGCGCCTCCGACCGCGCCTGTGCTATAGCTGCCAAGGCCACGCGGACATTTTTTGTGGAGTGTCTGTTTGCTATGAAGCCGTTCTGTGAGGGGTGAATTATATGTGGCAAAAAGGTTTGCATCCTAGTGGCCACGATTTTTGCCAAAATCTTCTAGTCCTGATTTAGCAAAGAGATAGGTCTATAAGATGTCAGCAAGGTGGGGTCCTTCTTGGGTTTCAATAGCAGTATGGTGCATGAATCATGGAAGGCATCAACCTCTTTAGATTGAGTGTAGATGTCAGTATAAAGATTTGCTAAGAGGGGAGATAGTTCTGTCCTTAATATTTTATAAAATTCCGCTGAAAAGCCGTCTGGTCCTAGAGTCGCCCCACTCACCTCCTCCTCCGTGATCTCGGCCTCAAGAAGGGCTTGCTGGTCTTCAGTAACTGTTGGCATTGATAGTGAATCTAAAAAGGAGGTCACTTTCTGGATATCACAAGGGCCAGCCCCATAAAGCGACTCATAAAACTCTATGAATTCTTTCTCTATGTCCCTGTGATCCGTCACAATGGTCCTCGAGGAAGCAGATTTTATTGCCGCGGTCTACCACGCCAGGGCTTCGCTGTATTTGCCAGGAGTTTGCCCATCTTGTTACCCCATCGGTAGTATTGATTTCGTTGCATATTTAGGTTAGCCTTAGCGTCCCCCTGAAGAAATGCACTCAAAAGATTTTGTGCCTCTACAAATTTCTGCTGATTTGCGACCGAGGGATCGACAGAGAATTGGTTTTGGGATTGGCGCAAGCTGGAGTGCAGTTCCCGAAACTTCAGCTGTTGGCCTTTGCCTCCCTACTGACATAACTAATTATAGTCCCTCAATAAAACCTTTTTTCCCAAAAGGCTGA
>JAODAL010038377.1:0-39299 GCA_025379985.1 Phyllomedusa bahiana
GGGCAATAACCCAGCAGCAGGACCGCTACCTTCTCCTTTGTGCAAGGAGGAACAGGAAGAGCTGTGACAGAGCCAACTTCAAAATGACCTTCAGCAGGTCACTAATCTCCATGTGTCTGCTCAAACTGTCAGAAACAGACTCCATGAGGGTGATATGAGGACCTGACATCCACAAGTCGGTGTTGTGCTTATAGCCTAACACTCTGCAGGATGATTTGCATTTGCCAGAAAACACCAAGATTGGCAGATTCAACATTGGCACCCTGTGCTCTTCACAGATGAGAGCAGGTTCACACTACGTACATGTGGCAGACGTGAAAGAGACTGGAGACGCCGCAGAAAAGGTTCTGCTGTCTGCAACATCCTCCAGAATCACTGGTTTGGATTTGGTCGGTAATGGCGTGGAGAGGCATTTCTTTGGAGGGCTGAACAGCCCTCCATGTGCTAGCCAGTGGTACTCTGACTGTCATTAGGTATTGGGTTGAGATCCTAAGACCCACTGTGAGGCCATATGCAGGTGCAGTGAGTGCTGGGTTCCTTCTGATGCATGACAATGCTAGGCCTCATGTGGCTGAAGTGTGTGTCTGCAATGATGAAGGCATTGATGTTATGGACTGGCCTGTTCATTCCCCAGACCTTAATCCAATTGAGCACATCTGGGACATGATGTCTCGTTCCATCCACCAACACCACAGACTGTCCAGAAGATGAATGAAGCTTTAATCCAGTTCTGGAAGGAGATCCCTAAGGAGAACATCTGCCGCCTCATCAAAAGAATGCCCAGGCAGTATTGGGAGGTCATACAAACATGTGGTCATGCATACTACTGAGACTCATTTCCTTGTCTTGAGGCATTTCCACTGAAGTTGGATCAGCCTGAAATGTAATTTTCCACTTTGACTTTGAGTATCATTCCAAACCCAGAACGCCATGGGATATTCATTGTGATTTTCATCCATCATTTTAATGTTTTATATGTAAAATAAGAGAGATGTTACGTGTATATATTTTTATACCTAAATATGTGGGTCTACATATATGTTTGTGAAATTGCATATATTTATAGATATATATAAAATGATATTTATAAAAAAGATGAGACAAATATATGGAGACACACATATATTTATACAATGTATAAATTGTACATGTATGATTTGTTTTATATGCATCAATGAGGGAAATTGAGAAACTTATTGACCGGAACTGCTGCTGTAGTCGCCGCCGCTGCTGCTTTTTTTCAGAATCCAGAACTAAGGGAAAACTAAATCACAGGACATGTGTCAAAATGTGCGTTTTTGAGATCCTGACCAGAGCAGAGACAAAGATGACAGTGTCAGCAGCCAATGTAGTCATAGGGGCAGGGACTCAACCATCCCATTCACAATATGCACTATGAATGCACAAGATTGCCAATTTCTGCTAAACCATAGCATTTGGATAAAAAAAAAACAGATTGCAAAGTTGATTACATTCACGGTTCCCATATTTTAAACTGTGATCTTTGTAGTGAGAAACCACTTTAATTACCTTGGTCGTCATCCTCAGCACTTGCTCTGTTTAGCTATGTCCTTCTTTTACACAATTGCCCAAAATTGTACACAGTGTCCTTTGCGTGGCCTTACTTGTGATTTGTTGAGAGGCAAAACTATCTTCTTATTATGTGTATATATGCATTTTTTTATGTATTCCATGTTTTAATTTTTTTTACAAGAAGATGCATGGCACTGGATATATAAGTGGACCTTGGTGTCCAACAAAATCCCAAAGTCTTCATTGATACTTTTATCAGGTGTGTGTAAGATTACAATTACCCCATCATACTGTTATGGCTGATCTATTAACATAAACTATTCCCATAGTGAGGATTCCATATGTACTTGATTAGTTAGCACTTAGGGTGACATGTCCCAATAAGCAAGCACTGTTTTTTAGTCTATTTTGCAGCAAAAATATTCTTGACGCCATATTCTTGATGTAGATGAAGAGTCGGACACCAAAACTAGGCACATTACATGCCAGGAATGACACATTTTAATGCGCCTAAAAAGTGCATTGCATATAGTAGCAATGATACGCTGTGCGCCTCCATAACACAATGCACCTTTTTAGGTGCATTACATACACTGGTAATGATACATTATGCACCTCGGTTAGGCAATGCACCATGATAGGTACATTACATACACTAGTAATGATATGCAATATGCTGCAATTTGCGTAATGCGCCTTTTTAGGTACAATGCACCTAAAAAGGCACATTAAGTTTACTTTGGAAGGTATACCAGACGCCAGATTTGTGAGAGGATCGTAGACGCCAGTTTTTTGAGAGGATCGTACTTTCATGCGCATCTTACACACCTTAAAACTGCCGTGGAGTTGCCACTTTCAGACATGTCACCCTTAGTGTAGACCTTAAATAAAAGGTCAGTAATCGATTATGAAGCAATGTGCTTTACATTGTGTTTACCAAGGCTTGGGTATTTGGTTTTGTGGTAAGCAATATTAACAAGAATGTATCATCTTGAAAGTCACCCTTTAATGTAAATATATTTTCTTTGTTCTCTTCGATTCATACTACTGTTGACAACTGTCTGACATTTAATAAAACGTTTAATATTAGTAGAATGGCTTTAAGAAACAAAACTGACATATTGAAATGGATGAGAAGATGGATAGAAAGTCACCCCGTTTCCTTACCTATGTTTATTTACTCCTCTCATGACTTTTCCATCAAGGCCATAGAGATTTATTTTGCTCTGCTGAAGACAATGTGTATTTTATTAAGAAGAGACAAGTGATACAGGATGTCAGGCATGGATTATGGAGAAAGCCACTCTACAGTTTACTAGTCATATAAAAATTGTATACACAAATCAACAGTACAAGGCAGAGGTCCCAGCAGTAGGATGTATATCCTCAAATCCTAGCATTCTTATAGAAGCAACACTTCCTCTAAGCATGTGCATTGTTTTATCGTTCTAAAAATAAAAAAAATAAAACAATAAAAAGATAGAAGACAAGCTGCCAATAGGTTATGTATAACGCAGAGGAAAGTTTGAAGAAGCTTAGTGATCTCACTTAAGAAAAAGTTTCTAAATTGTATAATAAATGTTTAAATATATTTAATCTTCTGTCATTTTCCATCATGCATGTTGTTCTGCACTCTTTTTCTTTCTGCCCTAGGGTTGTAATTTTTTTAAGGAATTATAGGCAGTGTTAATCCCTCCAAAATGTTGTGACAATTCTGGGTGATGCACACTGGGGATGTTTCATAGCACAAAATAGGAGGCAAATTAGGCTTGTCAAAGCATGGAAGAGCTTGTTAGCAGTGTCAGGAACATTCACAGCTAAAATACCAACTAATGTTAAAGTTAAAATTAAATAATCCTCACAGGACTTAAAGGAAAGGAATATTTCCACATTGCATTAGCGAGGAGTGAAAAGAGATTTGTGTTATTATTAACACTATCTGGTACAATTTCTAAGATTTGATTATTTTTTAATCGCTTTAGTTTTTTTTTTTTTTTTTTTGCCTAATTATAACATTTACATATAATATTTAAGTCTGGAAAAAAAATACCTTATTTAAACATATTTCCAAAAACGATTTTCATCTTTGTATTGTATACAGTCTGTACATGCATATTGTCTTGCTACAAGATTATGAATAGGGTATAATAGGAACAATTTTTGTCTGTATAGCGACGATAGGTTAGAAAGGAAATGACGGGTCTATTGAAACATGAAGAAGAGTCATGTGACAGCTCCATATTTTGTCTGTGGTCAGCCCATACTGCAAAACAGGACAGTAGTGTCCTTTGTTATAGAAATGACATAAACCTTAAGAGATTCTATTATAACTACTATTATAACCAATAGGGTCAGTAAGGTGCTGTTGAGGCCTTTTGTCACAAATGTTCTATAAATGCATAGCATGCACTTGTAATAGATTCATGAATCAACCCTCCAGTTCTAGGTAAACCTGAAATATAGGATCTATTCCAAATGCTTGTTTTTCCCACCTGCAAGTGATAAAATGAGGCACCAGACTGCCCCGCAATGGGTACGGCGCGGTCTTAATTTTGATCTTTATTAGGTAAGTTTTACTCATAAGGTTTAAAAAAAAAAAACTAATGTTTATGGTGTTATTGTTGTTTTTTTTCCATGGCCAGATGTAATATTGAAGCCTATAATGAAAAAAAAATAAAACACCCTATATACAAAACATTTTGGTTTATGACATTTTTGTGGAACTTTTGGGGTCTGTGGCATCATTTTTCAAAAAGCAGCATACTGCAGGTATGATTCTCTGACTTAGACTTCGCTAAAGGACTTGAAATAACTGCTGGAAAAACACATTTGACACAAAGTAAAAATTACACACAAAAAGCATGTTAAGTGCCTTCAAAAAAAGCAAAATTTTGCATTCAGTTTAAACTGTCAGAAAATAACAATGTGTAAAGAAGCGAGACAGTGAGGGTCCTACTCGCAAGAGCTTACAATCTTCAAGGAGGTAGGGGTTATACGAGCAGTAAGGTAAGATTCCTATAGTCTTGCTGCATAACCCTAACACTTACAGCATAACATCAATTCTCCTTTGCACTTGTTGCACTTGTACATTTTCCCTTTTACCATACTAATACATAGGTTCTAGTGAACAGTAAATATGGTGCCTTGTGATTTTAAATCCAGCTCACATTGCTATAACTGACAGCAGTGAATGATGTGTTCTGCTTCGGAATTAATGATGTTCTTAAAATTATCTTATATATAGTGTTATATGTGGCAGTGTGCTTTGTGATTACACAGTGGTTTTACTCTGTCAATCACGAGGCAAAAACCATTTTAATTGGATGCTTAAAGAAAGTTCTGTGACATCTGACAAGTAAGAAATTTAAATTCCAGAATTACTTATGCAATAATATAGGTTAAGTCAGAAAAACATATCTGAAATGGTGCAAATAAAGTATTACTTTTGAGTTATATTTGAAAAGTTATGATGATGTTATTTAACGTACAGCACATCCAATGTATAATGATCACTGATCTTATGAGAGTTTCATATATTCCTGAATAGTATATTAAGTTATTGGGAAAGTGAGCTGTGTGGAAAAACAAATAGGAAACTAATGATTTTATGACAAAGTGAAGACACCTCTCCCCAAAAAAACAACTTGTCTGACACTAGCTTGTTCTCCCCTCAGCAAGGGGGGCATAATCTATGTGACAGGTACTCTTTAAGGAGAGGGGTCTGAGAAGGCTACTTTGAAGTCCTTTGCTGTATTGCAGTGACAATAAAACTCTTATCTTGTGCTACAAGTAGTTGGCCGGGTAAACTGGGAAGTCAGAGGTGGTAGACCACTGCAGTGTACTTTTTAGGTCTTGAGATTAAATCTTACAACTGACTTGCTAGAAAATATCATTTAAATACATCAAAGGTCAATATAAGATCTATCCCATGATCTAGTTACACCCAAAACTGTATCTATAGCAAAGAGGAAAGTACATAGGAGATAAATCTTTATTGTAAGACCGATGAGACTATGGAACCATCTGCCAGAGGAAACCTGGTCATGGTAACTTAAAAAAAATATTTAAAATCAGGTCTAGACACAATTTTAAAATAAAAAAAAAAATAACAAATTATGGAGATTAGATTTATGGAGAAAAATGTTCATCAATTTACTTTGCTAGATTTAGAGTGAAGTATATGAAAAGAGACATCTCCACGGCAGTTTTAAGGTGCATTAAATGAGTGTATAATGCGCTTGAATGAATGAACCTGTCAAAAATTTGGCGTGTGGTTTACCTTGCATAGTAAAATTTATGTACCTAATCTTGGCGCATAGCTAACTTAGACGCATAGCATATCATTGCTAGCATACTTGATGCACCTACTTTAGGTGCATTCAAATGTGTCATGCCTGGAGTATAATGCGCCTAGTTGTGGTATACTACAGTTCATTTATATAGAGAATAGGGTGTCAACAGTATTTTGGCACAAAATGCACCAAAAAAGGGTACAGCCGTAATGGGACATGTCGCCCTTAGAGGTTTTTTTTACGGAAAATTGATGATGGCATTATGGAGGTTTTTGCCTCCATCTGGATGAGTGATGTGGGTAACAGGCTGAACTGGATGGACATATGTCTTGTTTTTAGCCTTACAACTTTGTTACTACATAATTTCTAAGTAAAGACAGGATAGTTTCCAGAGGCAGGAAGTTGATGGAAATGTCATATTACAGGATTTTGGTATGTTTGATTGTTTTATGTGTTTGTGAACAATATGTACATCACTGCTGACGAAATCAACACTTTAAAAAGGATTCCGTTTACTGCTTTGTAAAGGATCACTCCCATTAAAGAAACATTGTTTTGCAAGTTTGAGCTCTTATATCAAAAAGTTTGCACTATATATGTTACAATAGTTGAATCATTTGGGTGCCCATAAGTAATTTGACCAAATATCTCATTGATTCCAATTGTTAGTAAGAAACTTGTACAATTCTGGCTCACTTAGGTTGTGTTTAAATGTAAGAAATCAGCAGAAATTAGAGCCACTGGTTTTCCACAGTAAGCATCTGTAGTTTACTGCAAGATAAGAAGTTCTTAGAAATCTTTCTACATGTACTACTACTGGAAACCATGACTGTGATGGAGATTACATCAAATGCAACACACCCTAAAGACTGCATATTTTACTAAAGCATCATTACAATAGCAGATTTCAAAAATGGCCAAGACGCTCAAAATCTAATATGTATGAATTTAACCTTAGACTGGAGCTCAAGGCGACACACCATTGCCTGAGGTATAGTTAAATTGTAGCAAGACACAAGGACATTGTTCCACAGGGAACACTGAAGTCATGGCGCAGTTTTACTGTTACCTGTCATGTCGCCATAGAGCCCTAGCTTTATATTGTAAGATCCCATAAATCTGACAGAAAGCACATACGGATGACACAAAGCTGTTTGTTATTTGAGACATCTCATTGTGAAATTATGTGTTATCTGTCGTTTTTCATAGGACTGCCTGTAAACCTATTGCATTATCTTAACTCACTCATAAAACACACACTGCATAAAAGAAACATTTAAATGACAAATCTGGCTCCTTAAGGTTTGTAGAACTAACATTACTGTAATTGTATTTATAAGCCTTATCTTATAAAAGAATAAGCAGTTTTGAGGCAGCGGTGGGTTTTTAGTCTATAAATTTCATCTTAGTGATTTATCTGTGATGAGCTTTAATGTTAGTTTTTTTAGATGTACTCTATGCAAATTTAGGTATATAGTATGTGTATATTTGGATGTATGGAGTTTATTGTTTATACATACATATTTTTATATGTATGTCCAGGTACATTATTGTGACCAACTAATATTCAAAGTAACCTCCATGTGCAGCAAAGACAGTAGCTAGAGTGACTCAGTAAGGTCCTGCTAGGTTGCCACATGTATCTGGAGCCATACTGACTGCAGTACATCCCACAACTGTCCCCAAGGGACATCGGGGAGGAACCATAGTGCGAACACAATGATCAAGGTAGTCCCACGAATGCTCAGCTGGATTCAAATCTGGTATATTGGGGGGTCAGTGTGGTACTTGCAGTGTCGGACTGGGGGGTCTGGGGCCCACAGGGGAGTTGATCTTGGGGGCCCCCCTACTGTACATGAAAATATTACCGGCCTCTCGGACATAAATGCGCCCATTTTACCACATAATACAGTGTGCAAAACAGAACTGTATTGTGTAGTACAATAGCAAGAGAGTCACACATATGTCAGTCTAACATATCATAGACACACGGCTAAGTAGCTCCATCCATATCCCCCTCCACCCACATACAATATCCCCCTCCACCCACATACAATATCCCCCTCCACCCACAGACAATATCCCCCGCCACCCACAGACAATATCCCCCTCCACCCGCATACAAATCCCCTCCACCCACATACAATACCCCTCCACCCACATACAATATCCCCCTCCACCCACATACAATATCCCCCTCCACCCACATACAATATCCCCCTCCACCCACATACAATATCCCCCTCCACCCACATACAATATCCCCCTCCACCCACAGACAATATCCCCCTCCACCCACATACAATATCCCCTCCACCCACATACAATATCCCCTCCACCCACATACAATATCCCCTCCACCCACATACAATATCCCCCTCCACCCACATACAATATCCCCCTGCACCCACATACAATATCCCCTCCACCCACATACAATATCCTCCTCCATGTTTCCCTTGGTCACGCACCTCACCACCTTCTAAAATAAACACCAGCAAGAAAGTAAAAGTGTAACTCCTATCACAGGGTCAATCAGGGACACATGTACGCTGGCATTATACCGGCGCCGATATAACCTACAACACCGCCATATAGAGACCACATCGTGGTCAGACACGAGCTCAGGTATAACCTACAACACCGCCATATAGAGACCACATAGAGGTCAGACACCAGCTCAGGTCACATCACATTACAGTGAATACAGCACTGATCCAATATAGAAGTAAAATCAGGGACTCACCGGAGACGTCCTATCTGAGGAGTCGTTCTCTTCTCTCTGAGTCGTTCCGATTCCCTTTTCTTCTGCATCCGTTCCACACCGCCATGATGACTTGTCCCGGCCACAATTCATCCCTGCAGAAATTACACACAAATATCTTAGAATCCCCAATTTTTCAGCACCTCTTTATCTATTCGCACCTCTGTACAAACTTCCCAGGGGTGGGAGAGCAGGTACAAGCCATAACTTAGAGGCCTGGTATCCTAAGGGGTTGGAGGGTGGGGAGAGGACTAAGTCCCTGGAGATAATGCTACAACTATGGGCTGCTGCCCTCTCAATTATATTACCAGGTAGGTAGACAAGACCCTAGGTAGGTAGGCAAATAGGCAAGACCCCAGTCTGTAGGTAGGTGGTTTCTCCCAGTTAGGTAAGCTGTAGGTAGTTAGGGTCCCCTTTATATAGGCTGCAAGCAGTTAGGGACCCCCTTTAGGTAGTATACAGGCAGTTAGGGCTTCCCATGAAGTAGTATACAGGCAGTTAAAGCCTCTTAGGTAGTTCGCAGGCAGTTAGGGGTCTCCTTTAGGTAGTATACAGGTAGTTAGGGGCCCTCTTTAGCTAGTGTGCAGGAAGTCAGGGCCCCCCCTTTAGCTACTGTGTAGGTAGTCAGGGCCCCTTTAGTATTTAGGTAGCCAGGGCCCCCCTGTAGGTAGTCAAAGCGTCCCTTTAGGTAGCCAGGGCCCCATTGTAGTCAGGGCCCCCCTGTAGGTAGTAAGGGCCCCCCTGTAGGTAGTAAGGGCCCCCTGTAGGTAGTTAGGGCTCCCTGTAGGTAGCCAGGGGCCCCCTTTGTAGTCAGGGCCCCCCTTAGGTAGCCAGGGGCCCCCGTTGTAGTCAGGGCCCCCCTTAGGTAGCCAGGGGCCCCCTTAGGTAGCCAGGGGCCCCCTTAGGTAGCCAGGGACCCCCTTGTAGCCAGGGACCCCCCTCGTAGCCTGGTACCCCTTTGTAGCCAGGGACCCCCTTGTAGCCAGGGACCCCCTTTATAGCGAGGGCCCTCCTTGTAGCCAGGGACCCCCTTGTAGCCAGGGCCCCCCTTGTAGCCAGGGCCCCCCTTGTAGCCAGGGACCCCCTTTATAGCCAGGGACCCCCTTGTAGTCAGGGCCCCCCTTGTAGCCAGGGCCCCCCTTTATAGCCAGGGACCCCCTTGTAGATAGTTATAAAAAATGAAAAACAACAAACAGCCACTTACCTGGCTCGGGCTCCTGCTCCGGCCGCTCCGAGCTGCCGCCGGCTCCTGCTGCACTGCATAGGCGGCACGGTGGAGTGAAAGTCACCCAGCCGGGGCCGCCTACGTCACCAGTAGGGGGCCGGCGCCCGGCAGGCTGAAGGCCTAATGCGTTCAGCCTGCCGGGGAGAGCAGCGGAGCGCAGCGCTAGTGGCGCGGCGCTCCGCTGACACCGCGCAGCCCCGGGAGGCGGGGACATTAGTCCCCCACTCCCGGGCCGGTCTCTGAGCGCTCGGGACGCAGGTCCCGAGCGCACAGGGACCGGATGCGCAGACGGGCCCCGGGGAGCGACGGCACTGCCTCCGGGGCCCACAGCGGCTCGGGGGGGCCCACCGGGGATTCCCCCGGTCCCCCCGGCGGCCCAGTCCGAGCCTGGGTACTTGGAAGTCTTGGTTATGCTCTTACAACCAATGTCAGACATTTTTATCTGTGTCACGTGGCATTGTTTTGGTGAAAGATCCCATTCACTCTAGGGAAGACAAATAGCATGTATGGATGTAAGTAATCTTCTGGTGATTCATTCCCAAATCGGTTGAGAGTGCCTTCCACATGGATGAGTGTACCCAGACATTGCCACTAAATTATTCCCCAGACCATAATGTTGCCACCACTAGCTTGTGTTCTTCCAGCAATGGTAGTGGAAAGCTTGTTCTCTGATGTTTCATGCCTGACATGCCAATTTCCATCTATTTGTCAAAGCAGAAAATGTGACTCATTTTCAAAGGCAAAGCCTACGCACTTTAGCAGAGGTCCAATTCTGATACTACTGTGAAAATTGAAGCATTTTCTGCCAATGCAGAACTAACTAACAGACATCCATTGCTATCTCTTTCAGAGCCACAGAGGAAGTAGGTTTCACTGAACTGTTGCTTTAGACACATCTCTAGTAGCCTCCTGGTTGAAGTGTGCCAGTCTGCATCATGCACCTTCATAGCAAACCTTTACCTCTCACATTAATAGCATATTGTGTGTTGCTTTTCACAAAGGTGCCATTTGTCCACTCACAGTACACTTTCACCACAACAGTACGCGAACAGTTCACAAACTTCACAGTTTTTAGCAATACAGTGACAGAATGGAGGGATATGTGTGCAGATAGCCTTTTGCACACCTTATATACCCACCAAGCCAGCTCTTAAGATATGACTTCCTTCAAGTCCATATAGGTGCCTTTAGAAAGGTTTGCAACAGGCTTCACCTCCACTGTGGGCAGGAGTGTGTATATATATATATATATATATATATATATATATATATATTTATATATATATATATATATATATATATATACACTCACCGGCCACTTTATTAGGTACACCTGTCCAACTGCTCGTTAACACTTAATTTCTAATCAGCCAATCACATGGCAGTTCAAACCGAGCTCAGTATGGGGAAGAAAGGTGATTTGAGTGCCTTTGAACGTGGCATGGTTGTTGTTGCCAGAAGGGCTGGTCTGAGTATTTCAGAAACTGCTGATCTCCTGGGATTTTCACGCACAACCATCTCTAGGGTTTACAGAGAATGGTCCGAAAAAGAAAAAAAATCCAGTGAGCGGCAGTCCTGTGGGCGGAAATGCCTTGTTGATGCCAGAGGTCAAAGGAGAATGGGCAGACTGGTTCGAGCTGATAGAAGGCAACAATGACTCAAATAGCCACCCGTTACAACCAAGGTAAGCAGAAGAGCATCTCTGAACGCACAGTACGGCGAACTTTGAGGCAGATGGGCTACAGCAGCAGAAGACCACACCGGGTGCCACTCCTTTCAGCTAAGAACAGGAAACTGAGGCTCCAATTTGCCCAAGCTCATCGAAATTGGACAGTAGAAGATTGGAAAAACGTTGCCTGGTCTGATGAGTCTCGATTTCTGCTGCGACATTCGGATGGTAGGGTCAGAATTTGGTGTCAACAACATGAAAGCATGGATCAATCCTGCCTTGTATCAAAGGTTCAGGCTGGTGGTGGTGGTGTCATGGTGTGGGGAATATTTTTCTTGGCACTCTTTGGGCCCCTTGGTACCAATTGAGCATCGTTGCAACACCTTGTGGAATCTATGCCACGAAGAATTGAGGCAGTTCTGAAGGTAAAAGGGGGTCCAACCCGTTACTAGTATGGTGTACCTAATAAAGGGGCCGGTGAGTGTCTATATATATATATAGAGCTACCACACTGGTGCTGTGGTAAATGGTTATAATAATAGGACTATATATATATATATATATATATATATATATATATTAGTCCTATTATTATAACCATTTACCACAGCACCATGTGGTAGCTCTATATACATATATATATAATATATATATATTATATATTTAATATATATATATAAATATATATATATAAAATATATATATATATATATATATATATATATATATATATATATATATACACTCCTGCCTACAGTGGAGGTGAAGCCTGTTGCAAACCTTTCTAAAGGCACCTATATGGACTTGATATGTTACTCCGCTGATTCAAATATATGTGATACAAAAAAATCTTGTTCTATTGCTTGAAAATAACATCACTTTTATTGCATGGAGATTTATTCTGCACACGTGCATTATAATGAACACTTCTAACCTTACTTCTGAAGGGCTGCTTATTTTCCCCATAAACAGGCTATTTCTTGACCAATCTTTTTCTCTAAAGTCTAATTTGTACTGGAGTTTTTCAAGCATTACAGGAATATGTCATGAGAAGCAGCTACTTTACAACATTGTTTTGTAAAGGCTTTTCTACTATAAAGTGAGCATAATAAAGTACAAAACATAAGAACAAAGCCTGGTGAGCATAAGTAACTATCACAATTTAATAAAATGAAAAATCAGGAAAGCTCCCTAAGGGCATGTCCGATTTTTCTATTGGAAAAGTCCATTGAGGTCTGCAAATGGATTTCCATATTGTAAGTGATGGATTTTGCAATATTGTTAGATGAAAATTAGCTCTCTTAAATGGGTTTTCTCACCTCAGCATTTAGAGGCAGTACACAGACTCTTGTCTTGTTAATCCTGGACGTGTTTAGAACAGTAGTAGGGGTGTCTTCATCTGCATTCCAATCTGCAGTGCAATGACGTGATCAAGCACCTGTAAGCGTGCTCCTGCTGCTTACAATATGTCATCTATTGTTATCAGTGGTAGTGAGAGGAACACACGACTACTACTACTAATACTGCTACTGCCACTATTATTACTTCTACCTTTTCACAAGTCATAAATGAACCTGAAAAAATACATCAGATAACATGATCGAAGAACATGCGCCAAAATACGCGCTCCTGTCATTCTGACCTGGGCAGGGACCAAAGATGATGATGCAGCACTGGCAACCAAAAGTGTCCAGGGGGCAGGAACCCGGCAATCCCAGTCAAAATATCCACTATTGTGGCAGAAGGTAGGCAAGTTCTCCTTAACCATAGCACTTGGATAATATAATCATATTACATAGTTGATTATATTTACAGTCCCCGTGTCTTAAATTATGATCTTTGTAGTGAGAAAACCCCTTTAAGTAGGGTTAATCCACTGTGGAAAATCCACAAGTAAACCGCCTCTATAAGTGACACAACACTATAACTATGGAATAGATTACCATTACAAATAATGGGATGATGTAAATATGCCAAAATGTATTTGAAAATAGAGCATATGAACAAGGCCCAATGTACGTTGATGTTCACGGTCAACTGCTATGCATAGAACTATGACATAGCCCTATTAACTAAAGTGGAGGTTCCAGAGCTTGGACCCCCAATGATAAATATGTTATAACAAATCCTACATATATGTTATGTATTGTTTTCTAGGAATACTAGCTATTGAATAAATTAAAATCTAAACTGTGACGACAAATAATCTACCAAAATAAACTGAAATAGTCTAAAAATTATTAACAAAATCTGCTGAAAAATATATGAAATGCTGAATAACAGAGCAGACCTATTCCCTCTCTCTGTATGTACCAATAAGATACTTGGAATAACATCTGCAACAACGTACTGTACATTGAGTAGCGTCATTTGTGGTTTATAAATGTTGAAAATATCTCCAGTCAGGTAGAGCAGACTATATTGAACCATAAACTCATTCTTTACTGAGATGCTACTCATATGGGGAATGCTGAATCCTATCCATCATGGGAATATGTATTTTGACAAGTGTAGAACTGTAGGTTTGACACATTGCCCGTTATTACATTTACCCCTTTTATCTAATCAGATATTTACCTATGGGAGTTTCATTTCCATCTCTGTGATTGTAAGTGACTTGAAGTTGGAGATATCGAGGAACATCAGTGCTATCTATTTCATGTCGTATATGTGTACTATACATACAATGCAATGCCAAAAGTACACATCCACATTTATATATTAGATGTATAAAATCAAGCACATAACCATTCCATTTCTATGTTCAAATATTAGCATTAGAAGAGGTTATACTAAAGGCTTGTTTTTTTCCTTTCAATTCCGCCTATATTGCCACCACTGCACAGGGAGCTACATTTTTTTTTTAACTATGTTTTTGTTCTTCCTAAATTATTGTATTCAAGGGTTATTCTCACCACACTGATAAACTTTAAACATGTAGGTAAAAGTAATAAAATACTATTACCAATTATATTGCTGTTCTGATTTAGCTTCATTTCAGAGCTGGAGCAGGTCTTATCTCCTGCTTGATTACACAGGCTTTCCTAGGATACTGACCATCTCTCTCTGCTCCCTCAGTCCCGGTCAGGATGGCGATGTCACTCCGTGCTATGTCCTACAGCAGCACAGGAGCTTGCTTATCTTTCTTACTGACAAACTTTAACGCTTTAGAGCTATGTAGTCCTTTGCCCGGCTTTTAAAACCCTTCCTCACCAATGTCCCTCTTACAGGTTGAGCTAGGAATAACAGATCTGATATGCCAATAACATACCTCCCAACTTTTAGAGATCGCAAGAAGAGACACATCTGACCATGTCTCCAACCACACCCAAACAAATGACATCACACCAGGATACTCCTCAAACCACACCCACCTAACATAGTTACGCCCTACCCTTCCAGCAGACAACAGTGGTGCTATTGGGGTTTATAAATATGTATTTATAGAAAGAAATGTATTGTGTATACATAAATTCATACAAATAGCTGTAAGATGTTCTATGGGCGATGCCTCTTTATAAAGGTTGTACTATAACCACATAAACCTAACCCTAAACAAGGAACAAATATCATCATACTGTGACTGACCAAAACGAAGACTAATTATCTATGTTTCCACTATACAAAGATCAAATAATACTGCCACAACATGACCACATACAGTATCTCATAAAAGTGAGTACACACCTCACATTTTTGTAAATTTTGTATTAAATCTTTTCATGGGACAATACTGAAGAAACAACACTTTGATACAATGTAAGGTAGCCAGCTTATAGCTTGAATAACAGTGTAAGTTTGGAATGCCCTCAAAATAACTCAACACACAGCCATCAACGTCTAAACCGCTGACAATAAAAGTAAGTACACTCCTAAGTGAAAATGGATAAACCGTGCCCAAAGTGTCAATATTTTGTGTGGCCACCATTATCTTGTAGCACCTCTTAACCCTCCTGTGAATGGAGTTCACTAGAGCTTCACAGGTTGCAGCCACTGGAATCCTCTTTCACTCTTCAAAGACAACATCACAGAGCTGGTGAACATTAGAGACCTTAAACACCTCCACCTTCTGATTGAGAATGTCCCACAGATACTCAATAGTATTTAGGTCTGAAGACATGTTTGGTCAGTCCAACACCTTTACCTTCATTTTATTCAGCAAGGCAGTGGTCTACTTGGAGGTGTGTTTGGGGTCATTATCATGTAGGAATACTGCCCTGTAGCTCAGTTTCTAAAGGGTGGGGATCATGTGTTGTTTCAGTATGTCACGGTACATGTTGGCATACATGGTTCGATCAATGAACTGTAACTCCCCACAGTCATAAACTTGCGTTCAGCCTAAAAACATGACATTACCACCCCCATGCTTGACTGTGGGTAAGACACACTTGTCTTTTTACTCCTCTCCTGGTTGCCACCATACATGCTTGATGCCATCTAAACCAAATAAGTTTATCTTGGTCTCATCAAATCACTGAACATGGTTCCTGTAATCTACGTCCTTAGTCTGCTTGTCTTCAGCAATCTGTTTGCAAGCTTTCTTGTGCATCATTTTTAGAAGAGGCTTCGTTCTGGGATGACAACCATGCAGACCAATTTTATGCAGTGTGTGGCATATGGTCTGAGTACTGACAGGCTGACACCCCACCCCTTTATCCTCTGAAGCAATGCTTGCAGCACTCATAAATCTATTTTGAAATTACAATATCTGGATATGACACTGAGCTCATGCAATTAACTTCTTTGGCCGGCCATGGCGAGGTTTGTTCTGAATAGAACCTGTCTTGTTAAACAGTTGTGTGGTCTTGATTACCATGCTGAAGCTCAGTTTCAGGGTGTTATCAATCTTCTTATAGCCTAGGCCATCTTTATGTAGAGCAACAATGCCATCTTGAACTGCCAGTGACCAGTATGATAGAGTGTGAACATACATGTTCCCCATTCAAATCGAGTCACAACACCGTGGATGGAAAATGGAAAATTGGGCACAAGTGAGGTATACTCACTTTCAATGACAGTGGTTTAGACACTGATGGCTGTGTATTTAGTTGTTTTGAGGGAATGCCAAATTGTACACTGACTACTATATATTGAATCAAAGTGTCATATCTTTAGTGTTGTGCCATGAAAAGCTATAATACAATATTTACAATGATGTGGATGTACCCACTTATATATTTGTATACAATGTATACCTTAAGGTTTTTTGGGTTTCTTGTTAATGGCGCAATCACACATCAGGAAAGATATTTGGAAAATGCTTCTAGAGAATACCTCTGTGTTCATGCTACATGCTATAGAGCATATCACAATTTATAGGTCTTCATGCAGTGATGTGAGCTGCAGTCAAATAATCTATTATCTGGAATATAACTCAATGCCTGCATTTACACATATATTCTAAAATAAGAACAATTAGTCCTGTTTACAAGTATTATGATATTTCTTCAGGTTATGTTTTACCACAGACTGGGTAAAATGTTCAAATTTTCAATATCAACCACGCAGAGCATCATACCCTAGGAAAAAATTTTGAGTGCAAACCTCCTTCCATCAGCAAGGGCATTGAAGATGAAATGTGGCTGGGTCTTTCAGCATGACAATGATCCCAAGCACATCAGCCAGGGCAACAAAGGATTGGCTCCGAAAGAAGCATTTCAAGGTCCTGGAGTGGCCTAGTCACCCTCCAGATCTCAACCACATAGAAAAACTTTGGAGAGAGTTTAAAGTCCGTGTTGCCCAGCGACAGCCCCAAAACATCACTGCTCTAGAGGAGAACCACATGGAGGAAAGGGCCAACATACCAGTGTGTGCCATCCTTATGAAGACTTACAGAAAACGTTTGATCTCTGTCATTGCCAACAAAGGATATTTAACAAATTATTGAGAGGAACTTTTGTTATTGAACAATTATTTATTTTCCACCATAATTTGCAAATAAATTATTTCCAAATCAGACAATACAATTTTCGGGATTTGTTTTCTCATTTTGTCTCTCATAGTTGAGGTCTACGTATGATGTAAATTACAGGCCTCATTCATCTTCTTAAGTGGGAGAACTTACACAATTGGTGGCTGACTACATCCTTTTTTTTCTCCATTGTATCAACATGGACTGAAGGCCACTCTGCCAGTAAGAAGCCATTACTCCAAAAGAAACATATAAAAGCCAGATTAATGTTTGCAAATGCACAGGAACAAAGACCTACATTTTTGGAGACATGTCCTGTGGTCTGATGAAACTAAAATTGAAGTGTTTGGCCATAATGTTATTGTTCCGTTTGGAGGAAAAAGGGAGAAGATTGGAAGCCTAAGGAGGACCATTCCAACTGTGAAACATAGGGATGGCAGCATCATGTTTTAG
The DNA here is from genome assembly GCA_025379985.1 of Phyllomedusa bahiana. Lineage (NCBI taxonomy): Eukaryota > Metazoa > Chordata > Amphibia > Anura > Hylidae > Phyllomedusa > Phyllomedusa bahiana. Next base: position 17,848 of record JAODAL010038377.1, read on the forward strand.
GGTTGTTTTGCTGGCTGACTAAATACTTTTTTTCCCCACTGTATATCCCATAAGGGTTGTAGTATCCAAAATTTGGTATTTTAGTGTCGTTTATTAAGTTTTCGAACTCTAGGGTGTCTGCAAACCTAACATGGTGCCTAAAATATATCCCAATAAAAATGTGACTCCAAAATCCAATAACCGTTTCTCCAACCCTAAGTCTTGTGGTTGAGTCAAATAGTGCACTAGAGCCACATATGGGATTTTTTAAAAGTAGCAGAATCAGGTAAATCAATGTTGAGTTGTGTTTCTCTGGAAACATTTACTGTGTTCCAGTGATTAATAGATTAAAATTGAAAATCTGCAAAAAAGTGATTTTTTTTTTTAATTTCACCTCCACTTTGCTTTAAATTCTCTATAACATCTAGAGGGTTAACTAACTTTCTTAATGATGTTTTTAATACTTTAAGTGGTGCAGTTCTTAGATGGTCATTCATGGGGGTGTCTAACATACAGGCCCTAAAAGCCATGTTAGAAATGGACCGGTCCCTAAACAAATCTATGTTGCAAATTTTCTTGAAAATATGAAAAATTACTACTACATTTATAAGCTCTCTAATGTCATAAAAAATAAAAAGACATTCAAAAAATGATGCCAACATAAAGTAGACATGTCGTAAATACTAGTTATAAACTATTTTGTGTGGTATAACTATCTGTCTTATACACAGAAATGTTTGAACTTTGAAAATGGGAAACTTTTTCAAATTTTAACAATATTTTGATATTTTTCACAAATAAACAGGGATTGTAAGGACCACAATGTGTCACTAGATAATCACAGGGATAGGTAAAAGTATCAAAAAGTTATTCCCACATAAAGTGACATATGTTAGATTTCAAAAATGGGGCTCGAAGTCAGCGTTCAAAACTGACTGCATCAGGAAGGGGTTAATAAATGTGACTTCAAATTATTAGAACTCTTAATCAATAAATCTTTAATTTCAAACTAAATATCCAAGTCCAAAAGGGTCATTTAAGGGGAAAGAAAAGGCAGTGGAATAAGTTTAAGCTTTTGTTTCTTATGTCAGAAGACAGAACTTTACAGAAAAGAAAATACAGAGAAGAAGTGAAATAATAACAAACACTTAAAGATAACACTGGGGACATTTCTCATCCCCCAGTCCACACTAGAATGTGTTTTTATCTTTACTGCTCACATGTGAGAAAAGTGTCCATAACTCACAAGTATTAATGTTTACATGAGTTGTAAAGGCAGACCCCTCAGGAGAAAGCACTCTGAATAAATCTTACCCGCACACAGCTGGAGATTTTTGTTTATGAGGGTATACAGGATGGCCAAATACAAAAATCTCAATACAACTTTCAGGTTTTGCATTCAATTTCTCATCCTGTAATTCTCTTTTTACTTATTCCATCTATATCAGTTCTGCAGTATATGGTGGCTATCATCTATAGTTTCCCTATAGATGGTGCATAGCTTTGTTCAGCCTATTGACTTGTTCTGCCAGTAGCATGATCATATTTGGCAGCAACACAGAGATATTTCAATCTATTATAAATGATATATCTTTTCTTCACTGAGCAAAGAATCGCCTGCAGAGGTATGTATGGATCGTCTGTGGTTCTATACAGTTTAAACTGACACTGTATGTGGAGTTTATAGTAAATACCTTATTTTGCACTTATAAAGGGGTATTTTAATTTTACAAAAAAAATACATATTCAAAAACTATTTAACAATTTTGCTTATATTTTGGAAATTGCGTTTTGTTCAACTAGGCTATGTCCAAACTACGAGTATTTCAAGTCAGCATCTACACAAATTCTGGCTTGAAATACTTGTCTTAAACCAAAAGTAAATCATCCTCAGTGACCCTGACAGAAAATATATATTTTGATTTATACGCCGCTTATCTTCTTAGGCTATGTTCACACGGCTTAAACTGGGACGTATCTCGACCCATATTTCGCGCCGTAAATAAGTGGCGAGATACGTCCCAGTCATTATGGTAATCCACAGTTCTCATAGAGAACTATGGATAATGTCTCCTCTCCCCGCTCGCACAATACGCTGAGCGGAGAGAGAAGTGACATGTCAATTATTCACGGCATATATGCGCCATGAATAATGAATGTCTATGGGTCGGCGGGCTGCCGGGCCCCTCACCCCGCCCCGGCTCCCGAGCACACGGTGTAGTTACAGGCGAAATACGTCCTGCAATTATTGCCTTGTGAACATAGCCTTAGTCGGTTTTTAAGAGAGAAACAAACTTAGAATACGTTCATTCCTATGTTGGATCCCATGTGCAGATCCATGTTCAAATGTTTTGGATGTGGATTTGCATCCAAAACTCCACAGACATGGATGGGACTCATTTTCTGACTCTAAATTTACCGGAACCAACAACATACAAATCCACATGAAATTCTCATTGAAAACCATCTGACGCAGTTTTTAACAGTAGAATCCGATGAGAATATGGCTAGTAAATTTTACTCGTCTTCTGTATGTACCCTTAAGATGACCATGAACCAGTAAGAAGACTTGTTAGAAAAGAGGGACATCATGTTTCCTTATAAGAAAGAACTTGATAGCGACTAAAAATCACAAAAAATCCAGCATGTCAGCTTCTTTGCAACTTTTTTTTTGTTCCATGGGGAAAGTCTGATATTGGCTAGTAATCTGAGTAATGCTGTAATTTTACTGAAAATCACAGACAACTCTGTATCATTGAATATCCCAAGACAAACTGTACTGTGCTGTAATGTGCCATGCATCTGTGTGATTACCATACAAAAGTATGGCACATGGCCTTGAATTTATCTATTAGCAAAATATCTGTGTGGATTGATGAAGTCCAAACTCTTTAAAAATGTTTTTGATACCTTTTCAAGCCTGATGAGCATCAACAACTGATGCTGAGATCCTCCTAATTCTCCTTTGCTATTGACATGATACACTCTCACAAATATGTGTTGTGAAGATCAAACTTTAATAGATCCCTGATCTTTTAACCCCTTAAGCCGAACGCCTGAAAAGTAGTTAATGACCAGAACATTTTTTTAGTTTTTGCCTCCTTGCGTTTCAACAGTTGTAACTTTTTTATTTTTTCAATGACGCAGTTGGATGAGGCCTCATTTTATTCAAGACAAGTGGTACTTTATGGGGGAATAGATTAAGTTCACTTATAAATAATTGCAGTATTTTTTTTTTTTTTTTTAAAAACTAAATTTTATTTTTTTTACATTTTTTTTTTACACCATTAACATTTCACACTTAATAACTTGTAAGATTAATTCTACAGGTTATTACGGTCATGTGGATACCAAATATGTGTAGGTTTTTTTTGTGTGTGTAATTTATGCACAATTATTTTTATTAAATATTTATTTTTATTTTATTATTTATTTTTTATTCTTTTTTTTTTTACACTTTTTATGTTTGTTTTACTTTTTTTTTTTATTCCCCTGAAGGGAGAACTGTTTTACATTTTTTTTTTTTTTTACACTTGGTAATGTATTAGCATATTCATATATGCTAATACATTCTAATCTGTTTCAGTCTGACACAGGCAGCGTTCAGGACAGCACACAGGCTGGCCTGAACACTGGCTTATTATACAGACAGCTCTGGGGCATCTCTAGGTCCCCAGAGCTGACTGTGCAGCCGTTCCCCGGGCTCTGTCGGGTGACCGGGTGTTCCGATCACCCGACAGAGCAGGGGATCAATTTGATTGCGCTGCGGTAACGCACCGCCGCAATCAAAGGGTTAAAGCATCGGTTTGCGGAGGTTTCCTCCGCAGCCCGATGCCTGCAGGAGATGCTCGGGGATCGGGGCGCCGGGCGTCGCAAACTCCGATGTCTGCAGCGACACCAAAAGACGTCGCTGCAGAAAAAGGTTGGCAACTTACACCTGATCATCATCCTAGTACGGTAGTTGAAAACATCTGATTCTTATTTCATCATCAAAGTATTTGCTGCTCCTAAAAATTCACATTGATTTGGTTCTTTTTATCTATGTCTAAGATGAGAGAAGCTGTTGTAGTTTTAGGTCAAATATATGCAGAAATACTAAAATTTCTGAAGGGTTTTAAAAACGTTTATCAATGAAAACAACTTTTAACTAACTTGCAAACTTGTGTTCTCATTATTCTTTGGTACAATCCTCTATAGATAATGACTGAAAGGCAAGACTTGCAAGTTGAAAGGTTGATTTATAAAGAATTGGAGAAGTGAACTTACCTGAACAAATAAAATCGGACTATATCAATTTGTTTTGGTAATTTGTGGAACTTTGACTACTTGCGTAAAGTCCATAAAAAGCTTAAAACATGTTAAAAGCAGAGCTTCGGACTGTTGGGCCTGATGGTGAGTTCGGTTATCTTTTCCTCCCCCTTGGAAAGTTAAGTCCCCGAGTCGACTGTGGCCTCTGGAGGTAGTCCCGCAGTCCCCGTGCCCACCACCGCGACCCTGACTCAGAACACCTGGCACCTGAGTACCCGAGTTGATCATAGGCAGATTTCCTCCCCTGAGTCCAAGTACTAAAGTCCTCCTAATCCCGGGCAGAAGTACGCGGTGGGTCAGCGGATGCATAGTGCCAATGTCACTTTGCCTGTTATTAACCCAGGATGCCAAGTGGTTATGCCTTAAGGTTCCTACCAGTTTCGTGAATTAGTTGGCCGGAATGGACATCATCCCCTCCTCCTCCCATCTCTCGCTCTGTGCCTATGCCAGGCTTCATTAGAATCCGGCAGGCAGCATGCCACCTACCAGTATGCGGATGAAAAGGTGAGTTTGGGTTTTTTATTTTATTTTTTTTACTACATTAAGGGGGGCCCCTAACTACTGCCTGTTATGATTACATAACATAAAGGTGTTAAGGTCCTCTCCCCACCCTTCAAACCCCTTTAGGACGACTGTTCGCTCTAAGAAGCTATACTTGGATAATCTCCGTTTTTTCCCCTCCATCCCCCTCTTCCTATCTTTTTTCCCCCACCCCCCTTTCCCTTCCCCCCTCTCCTTTCCCACTTCCCATTCTCCCCTGATTTCCCTCCTTCCCACCTTCTTCCACCCCTTGGGAAGTTTGTTTTTAACAGAGGTTATAAAGTATGTAAAGTCGATTGTGCTGGATAAAGTGAGGATTGCTAAGATTTTTTGTGTGAAAATTCTGCAGGTGATGATTGAAGATACCCACCTGGCAATTCATCATAAGCGGTGGTGGAACATATGGAGAAAAAAAAGGGTAAAAATTAATGACTCAATCAGATAAGTACTTTCTCCTGTTGATGTATCCTTTATGTCAGGGGATTAGTTTTATAACAACTGTTAAAACCCCAATATATGTGTAAAATCCTGTATTCACTGTAATGTGATGCGACCTTATTCTTTTGACGGACCACAATTGGTTCTCCGATTATGTCGGTGTTTGTAGGTTTATATTGTGGCGCAAGAATAGTGGCACCCTTTACACTTGTCCTGATTGGTAAAAATTGAAATGCCACACCTGACGCTATTTTTAGTGGGGTTTCACCTTTTTTAAATTTCTTCTTATGGTGTTACCGATAAGTGTCCTATTTTAGGAAGGTAGGCAAGGGGCATGACCAAAAGATGGAGGGGATATTTTATGTTGTGGCTGGTGGTGGTGGATATGGAATGTGAGCAACTTAGCCATTTTTGTATGATATGTTAGACTTTGGACAATAAGTTGAGTTACAGAACATGAGATAAAGGACAGATTGTTGTGGGACAGAATAAGTTGACACTTACCCTTGGTCTTTTTGGTACTATAGTGTACAGCTTCTCTTGATTTTATTCATCATGCATCTATTAAGTGGTAAAATGGACCCGCATATAAGTCCTTAGACCGCTGGTAAATATTTTCATTAACAGTAGCTATAAAGGTGGTCCCCCCCCACCCCCAAGACAACTTTCCACTGTTGGGCACCGCGCAAAAAAAAAAAACGAAGCCTAACCCTATTGTCAATCACTAAAGAACAAAAATATTTCAACAAAGCTGGCATTACTGGTGATCAACATAACCCCATAAATTCATAAAAGCAGATGCTTCTAGGTGGTTATTGATACGCTTCTGAGACAGGCATATCATAAAGGTAGAGTGACGGCTGAGTTCTGTTACATAAGAGATATACTATGTTTATAAAACAGTGATTCCTGAGTAAAAAGGCAAAAAGTAGAAGAAATAAAGGAAAATTCCCCCTTTTTTGTTTTCTCTGCTACCCTGATCTCTCTCAACAACAACAAAAAAAAAAAAAAACCAAAAAAAAAAAAAAAAACAAAACAACAAAAAAACAAACAAAAAAAAAACTTTATGGCTGATTAAAAGAGTAGTATAAACATGAACGCCGAACATAAACACTATTAAAAAAAATTAAATATATAATCAAATATAACTCAGGAAACCCCTGTTTTATAACATATAAACCTATATGTAACAGAACTCAGCTTCTCTCCCTTTATGATATTCTGCTCTCAGATAGCGTATCAAAAACCACCTGACAGATCTGCTTTAAGACTTTATGGGGTTATGTTGATCACGCCATTAATTTCCAGTTTTGTTTAAAATCATGTTCCTTTGAGATACAATAGTGCTATAAGCTTGGTTTTTGATTTTTTTCTGGGGCCCACAGTGGAGTTGATCTTGGGGACCACCCGAATAAGCTACTGTAAACATGAAAAAAAATACCAGCTGGCTCAGACATAAATGCGTCCATTTTACCACATAATAGAGCATGAAAAACAAGAGCTGTAAACTATAGTACGCAAGACCAAGGGAGTCACATATCTGTCCCACACATCTGTCTATATCACATGTCTGTCTCACACATTTGTCACAGTCTAACATATCATACACACATGGCTAGTAGCTCCATCCATATCCCCCACCACCAGCCAACATAAAATATCCCCTCCATCTTTGGTCATGCCCCTTGCCACCTTCTAAAATAGACACATCTGTAAACATAAGCAAGAAATTAAAAGTGATAACCCCCAAACGATAGGAAACAGGTGTGCATTCCCACTATTTTACAATTCAGTGACAAGTTGACTGGCTGTCCATATAACAGCGCCAAGTATAACCTACAACACCGTGCCATATGGAGACCCACATAGAGTGTCGTCGACACCAGTAATCAGGTCTGCATACAATTACAAGTGGAATACAGACTTTTCCAATATAGGGTACAAGTAAAATAACCCCTGACATAAGGAACTCACAGGAGACGTCTTATCTGATGAGTCATTATTTTTCCCTTTTCTTCTCCATCTGTTCCACACCGCTATGATTGACTAGCCCGTCATCACTAACCCTGACATAATTTACACACTAAAATCTTAGAATCCTCCACTTTTCCCAGCTACCTCTTATACCTATTTACTACCTCTGTGAACAAACATCCTCAATGGTGGGAAAACGGATTCCAGCACTAGCATTAGAGGAACATAGTCTCCTAAGGATATTGACGTGTGAGTTTGATCGACACCCCCAACCAAAAAGAACGACACCCTGCCTAACGCTTTGCCGCCCAAAACAGTATTACCCTACCACCCCACCACCCCCCCCCACCCCAAACATCCATCACCATTAATTTGCCTGCAGCCGCCGTAATCTCTACTGAAGCCTTGCATAGGCATCTTCGAATCGATACAATCCGCCACCCTCCAACACTTCCTGTTAGGCTTCGTGCCTACACCATAGGCCTACCAGTTTTAAATAACATATCACTATCCATATGACTCCACTCTTGCTCCGCTGACACCGGAATCCCCGGTAAACGGAGGTACTAATTAGTACCAAGACTCGGGACTCTGCCTCAGAAACACTCGAGTACACAGGGACCCCAGTTTCTGTCGTACGAGGGTGCGGTTGGCTGGGTCCTCCGGACAGCGGATCACTACCTGGTTCCAATGGCCCCAAGTCACCCTCCGGGTCCTAAAGGGTTAAAACCCGAACTCCCCATCGGCCAGTCCCGAGCCATGCGTTCTTCCCTTTTAGCGCATTTTATGACTTACCTCAGTCACAACTTACCACAAATTTGTAAAAATACCGATAAACTTATGTTCAGTTAAATTATCACATCTTCCACTCTTAAAAAACTAACCAATCAGAACTTGTCAAGTCTTTGCCTTTCAGTCATTATGCCTATTAGAGGATTGTACCAAGAATAGCCCCCATAATTCCAAAAATAACCTATATATTCAATGGCTAAAACTATATATTTAAAAACCCAACAGAATTTTAGTAATTCTTGCATAATTTGACCTTACAACTACAACAGCTACACTCAACTACTACCGAACTCAAACCCCGCGCCCCCCACCCAATATCCAAAAAACACATTACGCCGCCCCACCGAAAGTCATCTCCCAATCTCCACCTCTATAAAAAAACCACCCTACCCCACTGACCACGGCAGAATAAACCCTTAGACCCTATAGTCCAACCTAATAAATTCTGCCGCGACGCTATTTGGTTTCGCTGCAAGACAATCGTTAGATTTTTTCGAGCGCACCGCGCCCGCATCCCCGAGCTCTCCTGCAGTGGCATCGGGGCCTGCGAGGGAAACCTCCTCAAACCGATTCTTGTAACCGGGGGTTTGATTTGTTGCGCGGTGTGCTGTTACCGCAGCGCAATTCAAATGATCCCCCGTGTCTCTGTCGGTGATCTGGAAACACCCAGGTCACCCGACAGAGCCCGGGGAACGGCTTGACAACATTCAGGCTCTGGTGAACCTAGAGTTTGCCCCATAAGCTTGTCTGTAATATGAACCAGTGGTTCATGGCCGAGCCAGTGTGTTGCTGGTCCTGAACGCTGCCTGTTTCAGGACTGAAACGTATAAGAAATATATTATCATATATGAGATAAGCTATTAACAGTATACCAAGAGTTAAAAAAATACTAAAAAATTCGACCCCTAAACACCCAACAGGGTAAACACCCCCCCCCTACCCCCCCACCACCCCGCTTTAGAGCCCCCCCGCCCCCCACCCCCACCACCCACCACCCCACCACCCAACCCACAAAACCACCCCACACCAATTATACTCACCCACCCCCCCCCCCCCCCCCCCTCCACCCCCACAAAATTACACCCACCCTACCCCCAACCCCAACCCCAACCACAACCCCTAAAAACGCTATATCACCAATAGTTACCATTATACCCGCTCCCCCCCCCTACCCCCCCCACCCCCAAAACAAAAACCCCCCCCCCACGCCCCTCACCCATACCCAAACCAGAAACACGCTCTCCCAACCACATACCACCGCAACGCCCTACCCCCCAATGTAACACTCCAACCCCCTATGTGCCCCACGGCACCAACAGCTGACATATCCCCCCTTACCCCGCGCTTAACCCCATAATCCCCTCCCCTTGCTTCTCCCCCCACCCCCCCAAATAAAAAACATTACCACACCCACCAGGTAAAACCTTCTAACATCTACCTTTTAACACCGCACCGGTGAACTCAACCCTGAAATCAACAACCCATACACCACAATTATCTATAGTATATCAAAACACAATCCCCTTCACCAAACTTATTCACTCCGCCTACCTAAGAACTAATCACAACTCTCAATCGACGCTTGTAAAACAACACCCAAAAACCCGCTAAAAGTAGCTCAACCACCCATCACCACACAGTAACATTTGCAACGAAGATAAAAACAAGTTCCAAGTTCCAAACTTTTTGTAAGGACATCCTACACAGATTCATGGCACAGATACAGCACATTACAGTGTTGTCTTTGGGATAAATCAAAGACAACCATACGAAATAGCAGGTAATATTAACATAAAATCTGACATCATTACTCAGTATAACTTAGCCAATATCAGACTTTACCCCATGACAAAAAAAAATATTGCAAAGAAGCTTTACCATGTCTGAGATTTTTTTTTGTGATTTATTTTATCAGGCGTATCAAGTTTCTTTCCTTATAAGGAAACATGATACCCCATCTTTTCTAACAAGTCTTCCTTACTGGTTGCATGGTCATCTTAAGGGTATCATCACAGAAGTACCAGACACCAAACCACTCCCAATACTCAACGCATTCCTCCAGTTAAATACCTGTCTAACCGAAGGGTAAACATCTGGAATATATTCTAATTGTAATTGACATGTAGTAGTAACCGTAAAAATATAAGAGACATCCCCATCTTACTCCCACCCCAGACTTTGATATATAAGGGAAGCATGCCACCACAAACCACAACATTTAAACATGGAACAGCACATGGTGCTATCCAACCTAGTGAAAGAACGTGATTCTAAGAATGTACTCTCTTAAAAAACCTACAAAGAGGCGATGTTCACTAAGTCCATAACTTTTCAGGAACTCTTTCGCCTTGTAACAACCCCGTTGCTCGTGAAGGCCGGGTCGGGTGTTGAGGGTCCGATTTTATGTTTTGCCATTAATTACGTGTGGATGTGAGGTTGGGTGGGTATGACAGTATTGGTGGTAGATGTGCCCGCAGCCCGCCGACCCCATAGACATTCAATTATTCAAGGCGCATAAATGCCTTTGAATAATGACATGTCACTTCTCTCTTCCCCTCCCTCCCTCTCTTCCCGTGTCTCCTTCTCTCCGCTCAGCGTAATTGTGGCGAGCGGTAGAAGTAGACTATTTAAACCATAGTTCTCTAGAGATACTTATGTTATTATCCAACAAGACTGGGGGATTTACGATATCTCCGCCATCTTCTGATTTTACTGCTCGAATAATATTGGTCGAGATACTTCCCATTTGTTACAAGCCCGTGTGAACATAGCACGTAAGAATAAAAGCGGCGATATAAATCATTAAAATATGAATTTCTGTCAGGTCACTGAGGAGAGAGTTTACGTAACTTTTGGGTATAAGACAGGTTAAATACAAGGCCATAATTTTGTGTAGATTGCAGACTTGAAATAACTCGTATTTTTTGGACAAAGCCTAGCTGAACTAAATCTCAATATTCCCCAAAATATAAACAAAATTGATTTAAATATTTTTTTGAATAAAGTATTTTTTTGTAAAATTTGTAAAATCCCATTTATAAGCGCAAAAAAAGGTTTTAACTATAAACACCACATACAGTGTCCCAGTAATCCAACATTAAAGCAAACCACATCCGATCCATCCATACCACTTCAGGCGATTCCTCTGTTCAGTGAAGAAAAAGATAAAACATTTATATTAGATTGAAATCCTCTGATTAGCTGCCAAAAACTGACCAAGCTACTGTCAAACAAGTCAATAGGCTGAACAAATCTATGCAATCCGATCAAAAAGGAGAACTATAAATATAGCCAACAATACTGCAGAACATTAAAATAGATGGACGTAAAGAAAAAATAAGAATTACATGATGAGAAATTGGTAATGCATAAACCTGAAAGATGTATAGAGATTATTTTTGAATTTTGGCGCCAAGGCCCTATATACCCTCCATAAACAAAAAAATCCACACCAGCTTTGTGCTGGTAAAGTATTAAATCATAGTACTTTCTCTGATGGGGTCTGCCAATACAACCTTTGTAAACCATTAATACTTTGTGAGTTTGGACACATTTCACCCACTTGATATCAATACCAGCACCACACCCCCAACACTTAGGCACATGGTTTAAATATCCAAGACCACCCGAGAACACAATAAACCTAGAAATAACTACAAACCCAACAAAAAGACTAAACCAAAATGCCTTAAAGTACAACCTACCATACAACCACAGCAGAAAACAAATTCCACAGTCTCAAATATCTTACCACCATTACCAGACCCTTTAATGCCTTGTGGCACAAACATAATCCCAACCCATCAAACAATCAACCTCCTAACACCACCAAATTTAATACACCAAACCTAACCCCCCATACCAGAATGCACGTCCTATTTATCACTATCCTACTATCCCACAATAAAATGAAATCAACATATTTCACAAAATGTGGGAAAAAAAACAATTATTCTAACATAAAAACAACAACCTAACCCAGGAGCATATCAATTAGATACATGTGATAACCAATACAATCCCTGTTACAAAAGTTCCCCACACCCCCACAATACCCCAAAATCCCCCTAACCCCAAAACCCCATAACTCACCAAACATTGACTCCCCCTCACTAACAACCCCCCCCCCCCCCATAAACCAACACCATCTAATAAGCCTCCCAACACCAAACCCATCAATTTGCCACCAAAAAAATTCCATCACAAAACAAAAAAACAACACCAAAACAGGCTCAACCACCCATACTAAATAACCCAAACATACCACAAAACCACGCCCCAAAATCCCCATTCCAATGAAACTTTCCCCTTTTCCATAACTAACCTGGCTAATATTGTCCTAAAAAAGACACCCCCATAAAATGACATAGCAACTACGTAACAGCACACACTAAAAGTTCTAAAAAACAACATAACCCAGAACTAACATAAAAACCCCTCTACAAAACACGCTCCCAATACCTCATAATTTTCGGTATCAAAACCACCCCCCCCACGCCTTAATAAATGCCAGTGATAAAAACAATATAAATCAAATAAAATAATTTCCCCCAGTGGAACATCAGTAAATGTTTATTCATAGAACCTCAACTCAACATAGATTTAACCCTTATGTCTGCCACATTATTAAAAAAATCCCATATGGATGCTCCTCGTTGAGCACTATTAGACTCCACACAAGAATAGTGTTGGAGAAAAAACAGTCGGTTATTGGATTTTGGAGACACGATTTTTAAAATTGATATATTTTAGGCACCATGGTTAGTGTTTTGCTAGACACTCCCTAAGTTCTAAAAATCTTAATAAACTACACAAAAAATACCAAATTTATTAGGATACTACAACCCCTTAAGGGATACACAGTGTGAAGAAAAAGTATTATAGGTCAGCCATCAAAACAACCCGACGGAACCTTAAAGCTTTGCCATCCCCTATGTTTTTCACAGTTGGAATGTGTCCTCCTTATGCATCCCAATCTTCTCTCTCCCTAGTTTTCCCCAAACTTGAACAAAAACAATAAAGTGCCAAAACCCAATCAAATAACTAATACAACCTCACCGCCATACATTTCACCACACCTGACGGGTACAATTTTATCGCAGAGCATTATCCCCCAAACAAAACGGCTAAAAAGCATAATCTAAAATGCTAACATGCAACAACCATTCATCTTGCCGCTTCAGTCCATGATATAAACAAAGGTGAAAAAAAAAGGAAGAAGATCCAGCCCACCAAATTGTGTAAGTTCTCCCCACAAAAAGGAATATGACATATAGATCCAGAACAAACCCAACAAACGTAGACCACCTAAAATGAGAGTACAAAAAGCTCAACCATAATTCCCTCACAAATAAATGATCTTATTTGGAAATAAATTATATTGCAAATAAATTTGTGTAAAATAAAAAAATTGTTACAATAACAAAAGTATCCTACTTCCAGATAATTAAAAAATATCCTTTGTTTGCCCATCCCCTCTCACCACCGTAAAACAGACCGACAACCACCTGTAAAGTCACCCACGAGGTATTTTTGCCCAATCCCACCATGTGTATTATCTCCTTCTAGACAGTGATGTTTTGCGGCTGTTCGCTGGGCAACACTGACATTAAAACTCCCTCCAAAGTTAATTCCAAATGTGGTTGAAATTCGCCTGGAGGGTGAACTAGGCCCACACCAAGACCTTGAAATTCTCCTTCCGGAGCCAATCCTTTGTTGCCCTGGCTGATGTGACCTGGGATCATTGTCATGCTGAAAGACCCGAGCCACATTTCACTTCAATGCCCTTTCAGATGGAAGGAGGTTTTGCACTCAACATTTATTGCCTAGGGGTATTAAGCTCTTCTTGGTTGATATTAAAAAATTTGAACATATTTAAACCCAGTCTGAGGTAAAAAACAAATTACCAGAAAAATATCAAAATACTTTAAAAAAGGACTAATGATCTTAATTTTAGAATAAAAGTGAAAAATGCAGGACAAATGATATCAAATCCAGAAAAAATCTTAAATTACTGCAGTCTCACATCACTGCATGAAGACCTATAAATAAGTTGATGATTTGCCCTCTATAGCATGTAGGTCATTAACACAGAGGAAATTCCTAGAAGCATTTTCCAAAGTAACTACTTTCCTGAAGTGTGATTTGCGCCATTAACAATAAAACCCAAAAATCCTTAAGGTAAAACATTTTTAAATACAATAATAAGAGGTACATCCCACATCATTGTAAATATTGGTATTTATAGCTTTTTTCATGGCCAACACTAAATTATTAACACATTAGATTCAATATTATAGAATCAGGGTACAATTTTGGCAATCCCCACAAAACAACTAAATACAAACATCCATCAGAGTCTAAAACCACTGTCAATGAAAGTGATATCCCTCACTTTGTGCCGCAATTTTCCATTTTCCATCCACGATGTATGGTGACTGAATTAAGATAAGTGGGAACCTGTAAAGATCCCGACTCAATCAAACAGGTGTCCCTGGCAGTTCAAGATGGCATTGTTTTGCTCTACATAAAAGATGGCCTAGGCAATAAGAAGATTGATAACACCCTGAAACTGAGCTATCAGGCATGGTAATCAGATACCAACTACAACAGTTTTTAAACAAGACAGGTTCTATTCAGAACAAACCTCTGCCATGGCCGCCATAAGAAGTTAATTAGATGAGCTACAGTGTCATATCCAAGATATTGGTAATTTCAATAATAGAAATTTATTAGTGCTTGCAAGCATTGCTTTCAGATGTATAAAGGGGTGGGGTGTCAGCCCTGGTTAGTAACACAACCATTATGCCACACACATGCATAAAATTGGTCTGCATGGTATGTCCATCCCAGAAGGAATCCTCTTCTAAAAATTGATTGCACAAGAAAGCTTCAAACCGATTGGGCTTGAAGACAAGCAACTAAGGACGTAGAATACAGGAACAATGTTCACAGTTGAGCTATTAGACCAAGATAAACTTATTTGGTTATATGGCATTCCAAGCATGGTAATGGTGGCCATCCAGGAGATGAGTAAAAAAGACAAGTGTGTCTTACCCAACATTCAAGCCTGGGGGTGGTAATTGTCAATGGTTTAAAAGCTGAACGCAAGTATACGACTGTGGGGAGTTACAGTATCCTTTGATCGAACCATGT
This sequence comes from Phyllomedusa bahiana, assembly GCA_025379985.1. NCBI lineage: Eukaryota > Metazoa > Chordata > Amphibia > Anura > Hylidae > Phyllomedusa > Phyllomedusa bahiana. The sequence continues at coordinate 33,034 of JAODAL010038377.1, forward strand.
AAGCCAACATTCTCCGAGTCAAAACCGAAACAACACATGAACCCACCCTTTAGAAAGTTGGGTCTGAGCTACATGCAGTATTTCCTACAAAGAATAATGACCCCAAACAAGCACCTCCATAGTAGTACCACTGCCTATGCTGAATAAAAAGAAGGATAATGTTTTGGACTAGACCAAACATGTCTTCATACCAAAAATACAATTGATTTATCTTTGGGACTACTCAATCCGAAAGGTGTGAGGTGTTTAAGGACTCTAATGTTCACCAGTCACTTTTGATGTGTCTTGAAGATGAATGAGATTCCTGTGGCTGTCACCTTTGAAGCTCTAGTGAATCCATCACCTTAGAGGTTAAGAGGAGCTTGCAAGATACTGGTGGCCACACAATAATATTGACACATTTGGCACGGTTTATCCAATTTCCCCCCCAACTTAGGATTGTACGTTACTTTTTTTTATTGTCAGCGGTTTAAGACGTTTAAATGTCTTTGTAGTTTGAGTTATTTTAGACGAGGTCATTTCCAAACTTACACACAGTTATTCAAGCTATAATCATGCTACCTTAACATTGTCACAAATGATTGTTTCTTATCGTTCAGAATAGTCCCATGAAAAAGATTTAATACAAAATTTTTACAAAAAATAATAGTGTTACTCCTATTTTTAGATACATAATGTGGCATGTTGTTGGGCATTATTTGTGAATCTTTGATAAGAGTTACACCTCTAACCAACTATCCAACGAAATTTGTACACCCATATAAGATGAAAAATAGTAATCTTGTTTATTGTAAGGTTTTAATGTGGAAAAAGTAATTAACCTAAACAACGAGGCATTCGCCCATAGAACGATCTAACAGCAATTTGTGTATTAAATTAAAATATAGAAAACATCAATACATTTCTTTATTCTAAAAATACATATTTATAAACCACAATAACACCACAGTATGTCTGCTGAAGGGTAGGCGTAACAAATTAGGTGGTTTGGTTTTGTGAGGTATTATCCTGGTGTGATGTCTATTTGTTTGGTTGTGTTGGAGACAATGTCTAGACTGTTTCTCGTCGATTCGATCTCTATGAAATTTGGGAGTATATATTGCATATCAGATTCAGTTATTCCTAGCTCAAGCATGTAAAAGGACATTGGTGAGAAGGGTTTTTTAAAAGCCGGCAAAGGACCTACATATCTCTAAACGTTAAAGTTTGTCAGTAAGAAAGATAAAAAAGCTCTCTGTGTGGCTGTAACAGAAGCACTGAGTGACACTGTCCAAACCCTTACCTGACTGAGGGAGCAGAGAGATATGTTCCAGTATCCTATGAAAAGCCCTGTTTAATCCAACAGTGATAAAATAAACCTGCACCAGCTCTAGAAATGAATCTAAATCAAACACAAAAAAATTGGTAATAGTAATTTTAAGATACTTTTTTACCTACATTTTAAAGTTTATCAGTGTTGGTTGAGAATAACCACTAGAATACAATAATTTAGGAATAACGAAAAACATAGTTAAAACAAAAAATGTAAGCTCCCTGTGCATGTTGTGTGGCAATAATAGTCGGAATAGGAAATGAAAAAAACAAGCCTTTAGTATAACCTCATCTAATGCTAATATTTAACATAGGTAATGGAATGGTTTATAAGAGCTTGATTTTATACATCTAATATATAAAGTGATAGTGGTACATTTTGGCATTGCATTGTATGGTAAAAGTACACATATCGACAATATAATAGAAGCCCTGATGTTCCTCGAGTATCTCCCAAGCTTACAAGGACAACTTAAAATCACAGAGACTGAAAAGGAAACTCCCCATATGTAAATAACTGTATTAGAAAAAAGGGGTAAAAGTAGAAAACGGGCAATGTGGTCAAACCTACAGTTACTCTACACTTGTCAAAATACATATTCCCATGAGTATAGTTAATACAGACAATCCCCCCAAAGAGTGTCATCTCAGACCAGAATGATGTATATGTTTCAATATAGTCCCAGCTCAAGCGCTGCTAGATAAGATTTATCAACATTTAAAAACCACAAATGACTCAACTCTATTAACAGAACGTTTTGCAGATTTTTATTCCAATCATCATTAATGGGCATACAGATAGTATTGAATAGGACTTCTCTTTAATCACATATTCGATTATTATTCAGCAGATATTTTGTTAATAATTATTATACAATTGTCATTATATTTTGTGAGTAATTATTTGAGTCGTCACAGTTTTAATTTTAATTTATTCAATAGCTATTAATCCAGAAAAACAATACTATACATATATGAAGGATTTTGTTATAACATATTTATCATTGGGGTTCCAAGCTCTTGGAACTCCACTTTATTAATAAGGTCTATGTCATAGTTCTATGCATAGCATTTGACCGTTGAACATCAACGTACAATTGGCCTTGTTTCCAAAGGCTCTATATTCAATACATTTTGGGGCATATTTACATCATCCCATTATTTTAAGATGTAATCAAATACCATAAGTATATAGTAGTTGAGTCCCCCCCACTTATAGAGGCCGTTTACTTTGGATTTATCCCATTGGATTAACCCTACTAAATGGGTTTTCACACAACAAATATTCCATAATTTTTAAGACACGGGGACTTTAAATAATATCAACTAATGTAAAATATGAAAGTATATTATCCAAGTGCTATGGTTAAGTTAGAACTTGCCAACCTATCCTTCCACAATAGTGGAAATTATGACTGGATTGCCGGTATCCTGCCCCCTGGACACTTTGGTTGCCCAGTGCAGCATCATCATCTTTTTTCCCCTGCCGAGGTCAAATGACAGGAGCGCGTAATTTGGCGCATGTACTTGCGATCAAGTTATTCTGAAGTATTTTTTCAGGTTCATTTATGACTTGTGAAAAGTAAGAATTAATAATAGAGGGCAGTGCAGTATTAGTAGTAGTAGTACGTGTGTTCCTTCTCACTACCCACTGATAACAATATATGACATAATGTAAGCAGCAGGATCACGCTTACAGGTGCTTTATCACGACATTGCCACTGCAGATTGTGGAATAGCAAGATGAAGACACCCCTACTACTGTTCTTAAACACGTCCAGGAATATAACAAGACCAGAGTACTGTGTACTAGCCTCAAAAGCTGAGGTGATAAAAACCCATTTAAGAGAGCAAATTTTCATCCAAACATATTTGCAAAAGTCCATCACTTACGAATAAGGCAATCCCTTTGCAGACCTCAATGACTTTATTCCAATATAAAAATCGGCATGCCTCTTAGGGAGTTGTCCTGCTTTTTCATTTTATAAAATTGTGAAGTTACTTATCTCAACCAGGCTTTGTTCTTATGATTTTTGTGACTTTTATTATGCTCACTTTTATAGTAGAAAAGCTTTTACAAAACAATGTGTACAGTAGACTGCTTCTCATGACCATATTCCTGTAATGCATGAAAAACTCCCATTACAAAATTATACAATAGATAAAAAATGTCAAGAAATAGCCTGTTTGTTTATGGGGTAAAATAAGCGCCCTTATCATAATTGAATGTTTAGAATTTTTCATACAAAAATTCACGTGTGTCAGAATAAATCTCCATTGCAATAAATGATTAATTTCAAGCAATAGAACCAGATATTTTATGTAACACATAAATTTTGAATTCAGCGGAGTAACAAATCCAATTACCATATAGGTGCCTTAGGAAAGGTATGCAACAGCTTCACCACCTCTGTAGGCATGATTGTAATATAAATATATATAAATAAATAAATATACTATAATAAAAATAATATATATATAAATATAATATAAATAACGATATATATTATATATATACTAAATATAAATAAATAAATAAATGTATAAAGAGCTACCACACTGTTCTGTGGTTAAATGGTTAATATAATAGGACTTATTATCTATTATAATATTAAAAATATATATAATATAAATTAGATAATCCTATATTAAAACCATTTACCACAGCACCATGTGGTAGGCTCTATATACACTATATATACTACTCACCGCCCCTATATTAGGTACACCATGCTATTAACTTCCCCCCCCCCCCTTTGCCTTTTCCCAAAAACTGCCTCAATTCTTCGGGGCTAATTCCAAAAGGGTTGAAACGATCTCAATTGGTACCAAGGGGGCCCAAAGAGTCCAAGAAAATATTCCCCCACACCATGACACCACCACCACCAGCCAAACCCTTTGATACAAGGCAGGATGATCCATGCTTTCTGTTGTTGGCCAAATTCTGACCCCCCCCCCCCCATCCGAAGCCCAGAGAAATCGAACCATCAACCCAGGCAAGTTTTTTCCAACTTCTACTGTCCAATTTCGATGAGTTTGGGAAAAATTTTGGAGCCTCATTTCCTGTTCTTAGCTGAAAGGATGGCACCCTTTTGGGTTTCGCGCTGAGCCCATCTGCCTAAAATTTTTTCCCCCCCCCGACTGTGCGTTCAGAGATGCTTTCTCTTACCTTGGTTGTAACGGGGGGCTATTTTAGTCATGTGCCTTTTAACAGCTCGAACCATCTGCCCATTCTCCTTTACCTCTGGCATCAAAAAGGCATTTTTCCCCCCACAGGACTGCCGTCACTGGATTTTTTTTTCTTTTTCACCATTTCTGTAAACCCAGAGATGGTTGTCCGTGAAAATCCCAGGAGATCCAGTTTCGAAATACTCAGCCAGCCCTTCTGGCACCAACAACCATGCCCCGTTCAAAGGGACTTCCAAAAACACCTTTCTTCCCCAAAAATGAAGCCGGTTTTGAACTGCCGGAGTTGGGGCCCGATTTGGGTGAATTTTGAAATTTAAATTTTTAACACAGTTTTGGGCAGGTGGGACCCAAAAAGTGGCCGGTGAGTGTATAAATATAAATATAAATAAATATAATATTAAAAATATATATATATATATATATATAAAAAATAAAAATAATATATAAAAATACACTCCTGCCCACAGTGGAAAGGGGAAGCCTTTTGCCCAAAACCCTTTTTAAAGGCACCCCCATATGGGCTTGAAGGAAAATCATATCTAAAAAACTTTGGGAGGGGGGAAAAAAAGGGGTCAAAAGGCAAAATTTTTCACATACCCTCCCCTTTTTTCACTGTTAAAGGGAAAAAAATGTGAAGTTTTTGGGAAATGTTCGCTTTCTTTTTGTTGGGAAAATTTACGTGAGTGGAACCCAAAAAACACCTTTGAAAAGCAACACACAATATGCATTAATGTTAGAAGGGAAAAGGGTTTTCTAAGAAGGGCAAGATGCAGACTGGCACACTCCCCCCCAGGAGGTACTAAGATTTTGTCTAAAACAACAGTTCAGTGGAAAACCTACTTCCTCTGTTTGGCTCGAAAAAGATGCAATTTATTCTGTTAGTTTTTCTGCATTTGCAGAAAATTTCTTCAAAATTTTTTACATTTTAATCAAAAGGGACCTCTGCTAAAGGCGAAACTTTAAACCTTTTAAAATGAGTCACATTTTCTGCTTTGACAAATAGATGGAAAATTTGGGATGTCAGGGGTTTAAACATCAAGAACAAAACTTTCCCTACCCTTTTTTTGGGAAAAACACAAAGGGTAGTGGGGGGCAACAATTTTTGGTCCCGGGGGGAATTTAAATTTTTTGGCAATGCTGGGGACACTCATCCCCTTTGGAAGCACTTTTCAGCCATTTGGGAATGAATCACCAAAGATTAAAATTACCTTTCCCAAAAATGCAAAATTTTCCCCTTCCCCAAGTGAATGGGATCTTTCCCCCCAAAAAAATCCACGTTTTTCCAAAATAAAAATGTCTGACAAAGGGGTTTAAAGCAAACCAAAATTCCCCAAGTAAACCCCACTGGGCCCCCCAATTTTACCAGATTTGAATCCACTGAGCATTCGGTTTCTACCTTAACATTGTGTTCCCTTTTGGGTTTCCCCCCCGAATTTCCCTGGGGAAAGTTTTTTGGATGTAAAAGCAGTCCGGGATGGCCCAAAAACCTGTTCAACCAAACAGGAAAACCCTTTCTGATTTTACTCTACAAATGTCTTGCTGCACATGGAGGGGTTTCTTTGAATATTAAATTGGTCCCCAATAAGAAACCCGGGCATACATAAAAAAATAGTATGTAAAAACAATAAACTCCATACATCCAAAAAAAACACATACTATAAAACCTAAATTTTCAAGATTTCATCTAAAACAAATAACCCTTAAAACCCCACACAGATAAATTTTACTAAGATTAAATTTTAGCCCAAAAAAACCCAAACCCCTTC
>JAODAL010038378.1:0-39298 GCA_025379985.1 Phyllomedusa bahiana
AATTAATTTTTCAGCCCACTTACAGTGAAAAAAGTGAAAAAAAGCAAAATAAATATATAAAAATGCCCCTAATGTTCTTTTTCTGACCTTATGGGGGGCACAATATGTAAAATAAAATGAAACAAAAAAAACAACATCAAAAAAAAAAAATTTTAAATTTAAAAAAAAAAACCCTGCACCCCAAAACCACATTTTGCTCAACCCTAAAACCTAATTGTGACAAAAAACAAAACGTATTTTAAGTATTTTTGTTGTTAAAAAAAAAGAAAAAAAAAAGGAAAAATAGTTTTTTTTTTTTAATTTTTATAAAATTCTTTTATATGGGCCCCCAACTATTCCACGACTTTACATTTGAGGGTATAAGTACAGGAAAACCCAGACATTACCAGTAAAAAGCTTTACAGATAAAAAAAACGCTGGGGAGGGCCCTGCTCGCGGCTTACAATTTTTTAGGGTGTTTGAGTGAGAAGTGCTTGGTTTAAAAATGGCCCAGCCAAGTTACAAAAATTGGGGGGGTTTTACATAAAAAGTGGTGACCTGCCCCAGACAGTAGTCTAAATACAATAAGTCCCTGTGAGTCCCCCAATGGACTTGGTGTACAGAAGGGGGGGTCGCAATTTGGTATTTGGGCCCCTCCCTAAAAATTTTTTTGCTCAGGAAAGTTTAAAAACAATGAGAGTTATGAGTGTGGGATCGTACTGGGAAAGCCTGTTCCAGAAAAAGGTGCAGCCTAGTGACATCTTGGAGGGGCATGGAAAGTTCGGATGTTTTAAGGTATGAATCAAAGATCATCAGCAGAGGACTATTTTCACTCTTTTTTTTAAAAAAAAAAATATGAAAAGTCAAATGTAATGTACTAAAAAAAAAGAAAAATCTGCCCGGTTACGAACTGGTTAATATCTTGTTATAGTTAAATAAATGAAAAAAAAATTTTCCCCCTTTTAACGTTTTTTAAAAGGATCCCGTGTAATTTTATTTGGGACACAAATTCAGTCTCTGGGGGGCATGAGGGTTAAAAGTTGGATTTTGGTCAGACTGCATGTTTTTTACTTTTTAATAAAAGATTTTATTTAAAAAAAAAGGAATCATTTGTTTTCTAAAAGGGCAGTTTGTCCATATAAAAGACCCCATTCTTGTTTAAATTTCATTGCATTTATTTTGCCAAACCTGTGTTAAAAGGTATTCAAAAGGGTTTTCCCCTACCATTTTTTGCCAAAAACCCAGTCTGGATCATACTATAAATAATGACTTATACAGTAACTTCCCTCCACAGTAAATAACTAAATCCATTCCATAGATTTTGTATATTTTCTTATTTCGTTAGAGAGGTTAATTTCTTGATTGTCTATAGCATTCTAATTATATTTGGTAATATTCCTTGTCAATCCACAACTGTGTGCATGATAGTAAGGTTATGGTCATGTTTTATAAATTTCTTCTGTTCTGGAATCTTCAGAAAATAATATAACTAATAATCTAAAAGTGAAATTTAGATCACTGCCCTATGGATTAGATGCATTGTAATTCATTGCAGCTAATGCATGGTTGTGCAGAAACATGCTGTAGATTTTAAAATCTGTAACATGTTCATTATCCTAAACAGATTTTTTCCAGGAACATATGCATGGGGTATACACTATCCCATAGATGTATGTTGTGCACAAGATTTCATTGCATTCTGTGAGAACTTAGGTGTGCAATCCTATAGCTGTGCATCTATGGCAATGTGCCTATGCACCATTTATTCTACATTGTTTGGAGGTGTTGACTTTTTTTGTTTTTTTTGCATTGTATGGGTGGAGCAGTGGCTGCCTCCATTTTGGTCCTGCATTCCACCCATCCATTTACTGTAGGCTATTTTTTTTTTTTTTTTTTTTAATCAGAACAGTTTATAGTCATCGGTGTAACTATAGTTATAGCAGACATAGGACGACATGTCCCAATACGACTGCACCATTTTTTTGTTGTATTTTGTGCCGAAAAACTCTCCTTGACGCCCTATTCTCTATATAAATGAACTATAATACACCAAAACTAGGTGCATTATACACCAGGTATGACACATTTGAATGCACCTAAAAAGGTGCATCAAATATGCTAGCAACGATACGATACGCGCCAAGATTTTGTAATGCGCCTGGACAGGCGCATTACTTTTACTATGCAAGTTATGCCAAATGCCAGATTTTTGAAAGATTTGTACTTTCAGGTGCACTTTACACTGATTTAATGCGCCTAAAAACTTCTGTGCCGTCGCCACTTTTCAGACCTGTTGCCCATAATGACTACTAAAGGGCCCAGAGGTTGAAGGAGTACAACTCAGGTAAAAGAACATTGGGGCTTTTTTATCAAGGCAGTTGCACTAGAATTCTGGCACAATTAACATCTTACAAGCTTTTCGCCACATTTATTATGTGTTGTAGACAGTTTCAGATGCTTCTGCGCCTTATCCAACAAAGGGGCATGGTTTTTAGGGAAAGGGGCGTGGCTTAAATGCTACAAAAATGCTCCAGAATTTTGTCACAGTGTGTGGCGTAAAAGTAAACCAACTTAAAGATGGTACAAACTTAGACTAGACAGTTCTGACATGCACCAGATTTATCAACACTGTGATAAATGTGGCGCATTATAAGACTGTCTGGTCTAACTTAAAACTGTCTAAGAGCTAGACACTATTGATAAATGTGCCCCATTGTTCCTTTTTGTAGGGAACAAGTAGTTGGTGACTTTCTGCTCTCTAGAACTACTATTTGGGTTCCCCGATATATGGCGGTATTATTTACACCTTTAATTATTACTACTTATGCTGTTGTTTTAGTTTATTGTCGTTAGGTGGTGGGGCCCCATCTTTTTTTGCTATGGGGCCCAGTGAATCCTAGTTACACTCCTGTGTATAGTTACACATCTCCTGAAAAGTATGGAGGCCTGGAAATACACTGAGAGAAGTGATGTTTTTAGAGTAGGTCCCCATCTGAACTGAGGCCACCGTGCCGTTTGTGGATGGACCATCACCGTTTGATCAAAGTGTGCACTTAGAGCCTTAGATTTTTACAGTATATATAGTAGATGTAGGAGCAATGCACATTAAAATCATCTATATAGTCTTAATTTATTGGTCTCTTGACGTCTGCAGAGAACTGCATTTGTTATCACTGTAAATCGGCGCAGGGGAAGGCTTGTAGGAGGAGAAGACAAAGGATGGGCTTACAAGACCAGCAGGAGCTGGCTTCTGATGTGTAGAACTAATCTGGGTGTACCACACATGCCCAGAGTAGGTTCTACAATGAACTAGAGCATAGTGGCCGAGGCCAGGCCATATCACGCATGCACGAGAAATGTGCGTTCATAATTCCGGCCACCAGTGACCTCATAATGACGCAGCAATGCTGGCAGCCAATCAACAGATAGGAAGATGGGTCAGGAACCTTATGAATGAAAACTACATTATAGGGCAGCAAGAAGAGACATAGTGAAGAAATGGTACAAATTGAGCACACAAGATAAATTACAAACTTTATTAAAATTGTATTATATAGTAAGTGGTGAAAATTTCCTTTAGTGGGACCACCCCTTTAAATACAGAATACAGTGGTACATTGGCCTCAGAATACAATATTTTCAATATACAATGTCTTTCATGGGATAATGTACAGTATACTGAATTTGGTTTCAAGATACAATGTCCCAAACAGGGATCCATCGAATTATCATAAACACTGTGTTAGAGAAGTGCATGCAGTGATTGGAGGTCTAGTGGTGCTTCCCTACACTACAGTGCACTACTACATGTTCTGTACCGCTCTTTACATGTACCAGAATGAGTGGCTTCTTTGGACACCAGGCGTGACATGTATGCCTTTTGGCGCCCAGGCGATAGAATGCGCCTGAATCTATGAACCTGGTCTACTGTGGGTCATAGATTTAGCACTTTCCAGCTACTAAGCGACACTTCCGGCTCAGGTAAACCACTTTTAAAGTGGTTTACCTGTTCCAGCAGTAAGGCGCCTGGATTTGCTGATGAAAAGGCATACATGTGTAGTTTCGTACGGTTGTAGTGTGTTGTAGCTTAATAAAGCATTTCAGATGTTGATCGAGTTTTCAAATTAAAAATCAGTTGAAGGTAAAAATATCCAGGTTTTATTCCATTCTATTCTATTGGAAGACACACAGTTACAGTCAGTAGCCTGCATAACCCGTGTCTCTTGCCCAGCCAAAGTAGGTTCCAACCTTTATAACCTAATCCCTCCTCCTTCTTCTACAAGAATACATTAGCCAATCCGTTTTTACCTTAAAAAAAATCTAATTCCTATACGTTGGTTTAAAGTTAACATTTCCATATGGAGCCACCTCTGGGTGTTTCCTTACTGAAACAAAGAACCTTCTTCAGGGAGTAAGATTTTAATGAATGGGTGAATGGCCTACTCAGCCAAATACATGTAGTGCTAATCATCTGCAGCCTTCAACTCAATTTAAATTCCTTTCTGCTGAGATCATGTTAAAAATATAGCAAACAGGGCTGCGTCAGTATTGGGGCTGAAAAGATGCCAGACTTCTGGCGCAGCCCCGTTCATACATGTCGCCCCAGGTGAGGGTGGACATATTTTCTTTCTTTTTTCTAGTACATTGAATATAAAGTACAGGACCCAAAGAAGCTCCTGTCCTCGAAATAGAAAGAGATTTCCAGTTTCCGGCAGCTCTTTCTGACTGTTATATGTAAGGACTTTTGTTATCTGTATTAATTATGTGTGTAATTTTGCATGTTGAGTGAAGTTTTGGGACCTTGGAACCAATTACCAGTTTTTCATCGTTATAGTTTCATCATACAATGTTGTCCCAGAACCAATTCATATTGTATGCTGAGGAACTACTGTACATGGTGATATTCATTTTAGTGAAATTGGTCTCCGTGCCAGATTAGCATCTCACACCAGAGTGAGTGGACATGCGGCGTTTGGCTCTCTGCTCCCTCAGAACTTTGGCAGCGGTGGAGATGCTGCTTGAGGAGCTGCGGACGGCAGCTAGCTCCAGGGGTTCAGAATGACTTCAGGAGCAGGTCCAAGAAGCCATAGGCAGTGGGTTAGGTCAGATAGCCAAATCGGCAGCTAACATGAGGAGTGGGCACAGGTCCAGTCCGCTGCAATGCCTGAGTCCTGTCGCCACTCCTAGGGCCAGACATCGATAAGGGAGTCCCTCCATGGATCCTCCAGGTTGGGGGGTCAGTCTGACACCAGGGGCCATACTCTTCGGCCTGGGAGGAATCCGCACAGGTGGTCTGGTCCAGCAGGAGATAGGGGGCCACCTCCATGCTACGGTGTGGGGGGCCTTCTGTTGCCTCTGTCATCCACCCTCCTTCCTTTCGCCGCATGCTCTTGGCAAGGACCAGTCGGGGGCAGCGCCAGACATCGCAATAGATGGTTGGGGGGGAAGTCATGGTCCGAATTTACGGCAAGGGCCCCTTGTGGGTCGGGGTGGGTGGCGTAGGGCTGGCTCTTCTGCATCCAGAGGAACTCTGGAGCCAGTTTTGGAGTGGGTGTTGCAACCCTCGTTGGAGGTCCCAGAAGTAGTAGGAGGAAAGCAGCAGTGGTGGTGTAACGGCCGGGTAGTGGATCTGCCGGACCACCGCAAGCGATGATAGTTAAGCCACGCCAGGGAACGGAATCTAAGTAGCCCCCGGTTTTCACCAGAGCCACCGCAAAGCGGGATGGACTTGCTGCGGCGTGAGGCTACCAGGTCGGCCCCCCCGACGTGACTTACGTGCGGTGGCGGCCGAGTTGCAGCGAGGTACAGAAGCGTAGTCCGGGAATCGTAGTCGTGGGCAGGCAGAAGGTCAGGGCAGGCGGCAATGGTTCGTGGTCGTGGACAGGCAGAAAGGTCAGGGCAGGCGGCAGAGGTTCGGAGTCGGGAAAACGTAGCAAGAGGTCTGGTACACGGTAGGGCGAGAACACACTTAGGGAACGCTTTAGCTAAGGCACGAGGCAACATAGATCCAGCAGGGAAGTGACGTGGGTGCAAAACTTATATAGGGACAGCGCCTGGCAATTACCCAATTACCGGCGCACTGTCCCTTTAAATGTACGTGAGCGCGCGCGCGGCCGCGCTAGGGGGCGTGCGCGCGCATTCCGGCCGGCAGGGGACGAGGACCGGACGGGAGCGAGGCCAGGTGAGTGGATGGGACGGGTGGCGCCACGACCGGCAGTGCGGTCCGCGGGGACCCGCCGCGGGGAACGCGGGTGCGACCGCGGTCCGAACCACGGACCGCGGCGCAACCCGTTACAGGTGGCTTATTCCTCAAACATTTAATAGTTGGTTACAGGCTTTTGCGATTTTGGCCAGTGTGGTTCGAGAGAGGCAACATTGTTCGGCATTGTTCTGTTACATGGACGCTTTAGGGGAAGCTACAGGGTTTATGGGGGCAAGGCTTGGCTCCGGTATGTTGAGCACTCTGGGCAGCGAAAGGCAGTGAGGCCGATTATATGATGGGCTCACAAGAATATTTGTTTATGGCTGTGGCTTATGGCGCCCACTCTTTTTGGCCAGTCCTTTTGCGGTGGGGCTGTCTCTGCCAGCAAATCCAGAACGGAGTGGTTGCTTGGGTGCAAGGCCACGGGATTCAAAAGCCAAGAACCTGTTGGCAGTTTAACAAGGGACAGTGTAGTTTGGGACAGCTTGTCGGTTCAAGCAAGTGTGCGCCATCTGTAATAGTTTGTCTCACGGCTCCGGCAATAACCAAGGGGGTGACGCTGGACACTATGCTTTCCTTTAGAGAATAGTATTGAATTTTGGCTCCGCAGGTCAAAAACTGATATGACAGGGCAGGGAAAGCGTGTTATGCTGGGTGCGGTCTATAGGAAGGTCATGTGCCCGGTACGGTGCTTGTGGGCTTATTGTGGGGTGCAGCCCAAGGGAGAAGGGCCGCTCTTGCGAAATGCGGTTGGATCTTTCCTCTTGCGTTTCCAGTTCACAGTGTTTTTTTCGGGGGTGTTTGATGGATTTAGGTTTGGATGCGAGTACTTTTGCTCCTCACTCCTTCCAGATTGGGGCAGCAACGGAGGCGGGTGGCTGGGGTTTATCTCCTGACTTAGCTGATAGGTCATTGGGATTCTAGCTACTATAGGCTTTACATTTATCCTCTTCTTGATCATTAGTCTGATATGATTTTGGTGTGAGGGTCTTTTCAGGGATATTTTTCTTCTGTGATATGTCTCTTATTTGTTATGTGTTGTATTCCCGTGTTGTTTGTTTTAAAGGGTCCCAGAGGTTGGTGCAGATCCCTGGCCATTCATATGTTTATTGGGGTGGGCAACGTGCAGATCAGGAAATGAATGGGGGTCAGCTGGGCTTTCCTCATCGGACGACTGTGGTGCGGTGGCTGGGTGTGAGAGGACTGCTATGGAGGAGCGTGTTGGCCGTGATTGACTTGTGGGCCCTAGGTATTCAAGAGGGTATCGAGAGGGTGGTGGGGCTGTGGGGTGACTCGCATGCATGAGGGGTCATGGCATGCTCGCAAAGACGGTTGGGTGCCGTCAGAGTTGGTGGAAAATTTGGTGTGATGTAGTCATAACAGTTATGGCACCCACATTTCATGGTGTATATCTTGGTTGGTCTGGCAAAAGGTAGGGCTCTACAGGCTGGTATCCCTGGGAGCTGCTGACAAGGTCAGCCATCTTGTGGCTGTGGTGCCACTGAGCCTCTGTGGTGAGGCTGGGGGTAATACCTCCAAGGAGGTTGTTTTGGATATTTTGAGGTTTTGCCAGATCTTTTAACTCTGAGGACCTTTGCCCTACTGGTAATTTTTTGTTGTGTTTGGTTATCAAAGTATATATATATATATATATATATTATATATATATATATATTATATATATTATATATATTATAATAAAATATTATATATATATATATATAAAATATTATATATATATATATATATATATAAATATTATATACACTCACCAGCCACTTTATTAGGTACACCATGCTAGTAATGGGTTGGACCCCTTTTGCCTTCAGAACTGCCTCAATTCTTCGTGGCATAGATTCCATTAGGTGTTGCAACGATGCTCAATTGGTACCAAGGGGCCCAAAGAGTGCCAAGAAAATATTCCCCACACCATGACACCACCACCACCAGCCTGAACCATTGATACAAGGCAGGATGGATCCATGCTTTCATGTGTTGACGCCAAATTCTGACCCTACCATCGAATGTCGCAGCAGAAATCGAGACTCATCAGACCAGGCAACGTTTTTCCAATCTTCTACTGTCCAATTTTGATGAGCTTGGGCAAATTGGAGCCTCAGTTTCCTGTTCTTAGCTGAAAGGAGTGGCCCCCGGTGTGGTCTTCTGCTGCTGTAGCCCATCTGCCTCAAAGTTCGCCGTACTGTGCGTTCAGAGATGCTCTTCTGCCTACCTTGGTTGTAACGGGTGGCTATTTGAGTCACTGTTGTCTTTCTATCAGCTCGAACCAGTCTGCCCATTCTCCTTTGACCTCTGGCATCAACAAGGCATTTCCGCCCACAGGACTGCCGCTCACTGGATGTTTTTTTTTTCGGACCATTCTCTGTAAACCCTCGAGATGGTTGTGCGAGAAAATCCCCGGAGATCAGCAGTTTCTGAAATACTCAGACCAGCCCTTCTGGCACCAACAACCATGCCACGTTCAAAGGCACTCAAATCACCTTTCTTCCCCATACTGATGCTCGGTTTGAACTGCAGGAGATTGTCTTGACCATGTCTACATGCCTAAATGCACTGAGTTGCCGCCATGTGATTGGCTGATTAGAAATTAAGTGTTAACGAGCAGTTGGACAGGTGTACCTAATAAAGTGGCCGGTGAGTGTATATATTTATATATATATATACACACACTACCATTCAAAAGTTTGGGGTCCCTTAGAAATGTCCTTATTTTTGAAAGAAAAGCAGTTTTTTTTCAATGAAGCTAACATTAATTGAATCAGAAATACACTCTATACATTGTTAATGTGGTAAATGTCTATTCTAGCTGCAAACATCTGGTTGTTAATGCAATATCTACATAGGTGTATAGCGGCCCATTTCCAACAACCATCACTCCAGTGTTCTAATGGTACATTGTGTTTGCTAACTGTGTAAGAAAGCTATTGGATATTTTGAACACCCTTGAAAACCCTTGTGCAAGTATGTTAGCACAGCTGAAAACAGTTTTGCTGATTAGAGAAGCTATAAAACTGACCTTTCTTTGAGCTCGTTGAGAATCTGGAGCATTACATTTATTGGTTCTATTAAACTCGCAAAATGGCCAGAAAAAGAGAACTTTCATGTGAAACTCGACAGTCTATTCTTGTGCTGTGAGATGAAGGCTATTCCATGTGAGAAATTGCCAAGAAATTGAAGATTTCCCACAACGGTGTGTACTACTCCCTTCAGAGGAGAGCACAAACGGACTCTAATCAGAGAAGAAAGAGAAGTGGGAGGCCCCGCTGCACAACTGAGCAACAAGACAAGTACACTAGAGTCTCTAGTTTGAGAAATCAACGCCTCACAGGTCCTCAACTGGCAGCTTATTTAAATAGTACCCACAAAACGCCAGTGTCAATGTCTACAGTGGAGAGGCGACTCCGGGATGCTGTCTTTCAGGGCACAGTGGCAAAGAAAAAGACATATCTGAGACTGGCTAATAAAAGGAAAAGATTAATATGGGCTAAAGAACATAGTCATTGGACAGAGGAAGATTGGAAAAAAGTGTTATGGACAGACGAATCGAAGTTTGAGGTGTTTGGATCACACAGAAGAACATTTGTGAGACGCAGAACAACTGAAAAGATGCTCGAAGAATGCCTGATGCCATCTGTCAAGCATGGTGGAGGTATTGTGATGGTCTGGGGTTGCTTTGGTGCTGGTAAAGTGGGAGATTTGTACAAGGTAAGAGGGATTTTGAATAAGGAAGGCTATCACTCCATTTTGCAACGCCATGCCATACCTTGTGGACAGCGCTTGATTGGAACCAATTTCATCCTGCAACAGGACAATGTCCCAAAGCACACCTCCAAACTATACAAGAACCTTTTAGGGAAGAAGCAGGCAGCTGGTATTCTATCTGTAATGGAGTGGCCAGCACAGTCACCAGATCTCAACCCCACTGAGCTGTTGTGGGAGCAGCTTGACCGTATGGTACGCAAAAAGTGCCTATCAAGCCAATGCAACTTGTAGGAGGGCTTCTGGTAGCATGGGGTGAAATTTCTCCAGATTACCTCAGCAAATTACCAGCTAGACTGCCAAAGGTCTTCAATGCTGGAATTGCTGCAAAGGGAACATTCTTTAACGAAAGCAAAGTTTGAAGTAGAAAATTATTATTTCAAATACAAATCATTATTTCTAACCTTGTCAATGTCTGGACTATATTTCTATTCATTTTGCAAATCATTTGATGAATAAAAGTATGATTTTTCAGGGAAAACACATAGGGCCACATGTATGAATCCCGCCGGGTCGAGGCGCCGTTTTCCACCAGTTTTCCGGCGGAATCTGCGCCTGATTTATGTCGCGGCCGGGCGGCGCTCATACATATCATGTAAAGTCCGCCGCGCCTCGCCAGCGTATGAGGCGAAGTGCGGGGACATGGGCGCTGTGCGGCGCTGCGCCTATGCTTCGCCGTCCGAGGAAGTGCACTCATACATGCGGGTAAAAGTCCGCCGCGCCTCGCCAGTGTGTGGGGTGCAGTGCGGGACTTAGGCGCCGTGCGGGACTGCGCCGAGAATCTGTTCCGATGCGAGACAGGCTGGAGCGGCGAGAAATCATTCCAGATGTCGGTGCGGAGTATGAAGCAAAAATCGCCTTTATAAAGGCGTTCTACATTTTTTGGTTCTAAATCCTCCGTCCGAGGCGAAGTGAAGCAGGATCCGAACATGCGAGGAAGCGGATCGAAGATCGCGACAGAAGTCTCGGCGCTCCGCTCCGTGCAGCAGGAGTATGATTCCCGAAAAAATCGCCTTTATAAAGGCGGAAAACAGTGTCAGAAAGGAGCTGAATGTACAAAATACACTTCTTAAAAAATAAAATCACTTTCCCAAACTCGAGAACGGCACAATATCAAGAAATATGATATTGGAAATTGCCGGGAAATACAGTAATTCAAATCCTGAAACCTATTCTCATTGGTCGGCATAAACCGGCCAATCAGAATCGGAGCGACAGTGAACCATTAAAAGCTATGGGGAAGAATTGACCAATCAAAATCCCCGGCGGGATAATTCAAAATACAGTAAAAATGCTGAAAAGAGCTGATTGGCTGAGATAACGGGGGCTTGGCTAGCTCAGCCAATCAGAATAGGAGCGACAAAGTCCCATTCTAGGCTATGGAGAAGTTTAGACCAATCAGAATACGAGCGACAAAGTCCCATTCTAGCCTATGGGGAAGTTTACACCAATCAGAATCCAGGGCGGGATAATTCAAAATACAGTAAAAATGCTGAAAAGAGCTGATTGGCTGAGATAACGGGGGCTTGGCTAGCTCAGCCAATCAGAATAGGAGCGACAAAGTCCCATTCTAGGCTATGGAGAAGTTTAGACCAATCAGAATACGAGCGACAAAGTCCCATTCTAGCCTATGGGGAAATTTACACCAATCAGAATCCAGGGCGGGATAATTCAAAATACAGTAAAAATGCTGAAAAGAGCTGATTGGCTGAGCTAGCGGGGTCTCGGCTAGCTCAGCCAATCAGAGCGCGAGCTACTTCTCCCATTATACTCTATGGAGAGATGAGCGCACTCAAATCTCGGCGCTCAGCGCCGCGCGGCATAAAGTATTAATCAACAAATTATTTTTATACAGTGTAAAACATTCTCAGATAAAGACCAGAACACTTCTTGAAAAATAAAGCAGTTAAAAACCCGAACAACGCGTTCGTCGCCGAGACCGGCGCTACATAGGGAATTGCCATAGAGAGAATTGCCGGGAAAGACAGTAATTCAAATTGTTTAAGCTATTCTCATTGGTCGGCATAAACCAGCCAATCAGAATAGGAGCGACAATGTCCCATTCTATCCTATGGAGGAGAATTGACCAATCAGAATAGGAGCGACAAAGCCCCATTCTAGCCTATGGAGAAAAATGGACCAATCATATTCAAAGGCGGGACAGTTCAAAATACAGTAAAAAGGCAGAAACGAGCTGATTGGTTGAAGCGGCGGGGGCTCGTCCAGCTTAGCCAATCAGAGCGCGAGCTACTTTCTCATAGAGTTCTATGGGGAAAAGACATTCTGAGCGCGCTCTGTGATTGGCTAATTTCAAAGAGCCGCCGTAATTTGGACCAATGGGAGAGCGAGCGACGCTCCTATGGGTTTTGTAATGCAATCTGAAATCAAGCTGTATATGGCCGAAATCACATTATAACACTACACAAGTTGTCACGATGTGTATATAAAAGGAATCCTAATATGTGGCTAACGAAAAAAAAATATTAATTCCCTCAAATCATGTTTATTTCTTTATTTTCGTTAGCCAAGGATCAATAGTATGGGTGCATCGAAAATAAAGAAAAAAAAACATGATTTTAGGGAATTCATATTTTTTTTTCGTTATTATTTTTACACTGTATAACAATAATTTGTTGATTAATACTTTATGCCGCGCGGCGCTAAGTGCCGAGATTTGAGTGCGCTCATCTCTCCATAGAGTATAATGGGAGAAGTAGCTCGCGCTCTGATTGGCTGAGCTAGCCGAGACCCCGCTAGCTCAGCCAATCAGCTCTTTTCAGCATTTTTACTGTATTTTGAATTATCCCGCCCTGGATTCTGATTGGTGTAAACTTCCCCATAGGCTAGAATGGGACTTTGTCGCTCGTATTCTGATTGGTCTAAACTTCTCCATAGCCTAGAATGGGACTTTGTCGCTCCTATTCTGATTGGCTGAGCTAGCCAAGACCCCGTTATCTCAGCCAATCAGCTATTTCAGCATTTTTACTGTATTTTGAATTATCCCGCCCTGGATTCTGATTGGTGTAAACTTCCCCATAGGCTAGAATGGGACTTTGTTGCTCCTATTCTGATTGGCTGAGATAGCCAAGCCCCCGTTATCTCAGCCAATCAGCTGTTTTTAGCATTTTTACTGTATTTTGAATTATCCCGCCCTGGATTCTGATTGGTCTACACTTCTCCATAGGCTAGAATGGGACTTTGTCGCTCCTATTCTGATTGGCTGAGCTAGCCGAGACCCCGCTAGCTCAGCCAATCAGCTCTTTTCAGCATTTTTACTGTATTTTGAATTATCCCGCCGGGGATTTTGATTGGTCAATTCTTCCCCATAGCTTTTAATGGTTCACTGTCGCTCCGATTCTGATTGGCCGGTTTCTGCCGACCAATGAGAATAGGTTTCAGATTTTGAATTACTGTATTTCCCGGCAATTTGCAATATCATATTTGTTGATATTGCGCCGTTCGAGAGTTTGGGAAAGTGATGTTTTTTTTTATTATGTGTATTTTTTACGTTCAGCTCTTTTCTGACACTGTTTTCCGCCTTTATAAAGGCGATTTTTTCCTATTCATACTCCTGCTGCACGGAGCGGAGCGCCGAGACTTCTGTCGCGATCTTCGATCCGCTTCCTCGCATGTTCGGATCCTGCTTCACTTCGCCGCCGCCGGAGCATTTAGACCAAAAAAAAACAGGTCTGCTTGTCGGAGCTGCCGAGCGCCGCGATTTGGCGAGCCGCGATGGTACATGCCTCGGACTATACGAGCGCGCCGCGTCCCGCCCCGGAACGCCTACACCGCGCCCACTGCCCGCCCACTGCCCGCCCCTTCATGCGGACCGCAGCCGAAAGTGGCGAACGCTGCGTCCGACAGTGGGATTCGGGCTGGGAGGCGCAGTGTACGCCAGAAAACAGGCGTAAAGGCCGTTCATACATGTCGCCCAAAATTGTCTGTGTGACCCCAAACTTTTGAACGGTAGTGTATATATATATAGCAATGCCTAGGGTCATGTTATCTTCAGTAAACACAAGGTACATGTGTTGTAAGTACTGATTACAATGCCTTTATCTTAACAGACGCTAATCTTGTTAGAGCTAATTCATTTTCTCCAGAGCCCAGTACTGTCAGTCCATCCATGGGGTGACTTCAGTATGTCTATTGACCAATGTATTTAGAAAAAGTCTTCATTTAACTATCCCTTCATGTTGAAAGCTAATCTTTGTAGTGAGAAAACCCTTTTAATCATGTGGCACCATTTCATTTCAGTGGGGTCGTTTATAATGCTATATAAAAAATGACTGCAGGCTTAATTAGATGCTGGGTGTCGCACTACATTTTAAGCACTATCTTAGCCCTTCTACTGTAACCTCTATTTTTTAAATATGTGAAGAGGGGTTTATGTATGAAACCACAAGAGTAGACATATACTGCAGGAGCACCTGCTGGACATTGGGGTCTCACATGCATTACAATTTTCTTTAGGCACTATTACAGGGTTTGAGGACCCTAAAGTGCTAAAACTTAATAAACACTCCTAAAAAAGCCCATATTAGAAACTTACCCCTTAAGTAATATCCAGGGGTGCAGTGAGTATATTGACCCCACGGGTGTTTTACAAATTTTTTTGCGTTAGGCTGTGAGAATGAAAAAAATATTTTTTTTCCAACAATCAGCAATTTTAGCTGAAAATGTTTTATTTTTACATGGAATCTTGGAAAAAAATCATCCTAAAATTTGTTACACAATTTCTTCCAAGTTTGGCAATACCCAATATGTGGGTACAAGCTGCTGTTTGGGTGCATGGCTGGGCATACAAGGAAGGGAATGCTATTTGGCCTGTGAAATGCAGATTTTGGTGGGTGCCATGTCATATTTGCAAAAACCCCAAAGTACCAGAACAGGTAAAACCTTCTAAAAGTCAAACCATCTTGGATTCAACACAGGTGTTGCACAGTTTTTTTTAGCAGTGGGCCATGAAAATTCCATTGTTTTTGGGGTTCATTTTTAGAGCATTTATACAGTGCAGTATTAATGATTGGTTAACTTTACTATGCGGTCGGTACAATTGCAATGATTTAAATTTTCTATAGATTTTTATGATTTTGTTACTTCTACACAATAGAAATGTGTTTATAAAAAATGTTTATGTCTTCATAGTCTGATAGCCATAAGTTTTTCTATTTTTCTGTATATGGATCTGATGAAGGGCTTGTTTTTGCGTGATGAGTAGCCGTTTTAATTGATACATATGACGCTTTGACCGCTTTTTATCAAAGTTTTTGTGAGGTGCATTGAACAAATACAGCAATCCTGGTAATGTTTTTTTATTTTTTACAAGTGGTCACCGTGTGGTATAAATGACATGCTAGCTTCACTCAGCAGGTCCATATGATTACAGCGATATCCAATTTTTATTTTTTTTTATTCAAAAAGGAAAACATGTTCTTGCATCCCTATAGTCTGAGAGTCATAACTTTTTAATTTTTCTGTGTACGGAGATGTGTAGCAGCTTTTTTTTGCGGGATGGTATTCTTTTTGGGGGACAAGGCTTTTTGATAATTTTTAAATCCATTTTTTGGAAGCCAGGGTGAAGAAATACTGCACTACTACTAGTAGTGTTTTTTTATTTTTAACAGTGCTCACTGTGACGTGACATGTTAGTTTTACTCTGTGGGTTGATTACGGCGATACCCAATTTATATAGTTTTTTTTGTTGAAGCGCTTTTAAAAAGTGTTTTAATTGTGTAAAACAATATTTATACATTGCTATGTACTGATAGCCACTTTTTTATTTTTCGGTATACAGAGCTGGGTAAGGGCTTTTGTTTTGTAGGATGAACCAATGTTTTCATTGGTATCACTTTGGCATTAATCAGATATACTTGAGTATAAGCTGACCCGAATATAAGTTGAGGTACCCAATTTTACCACAAATAACTGGGAAAACTTATTGACTTGAGTATAAGCCTAGGGTGGGAAATGCAGCAGCTACTGGTAAATTTATGCCACTCACATGCTAGACATGTACTGATATTAGTGAATTGTGATTCTTTGATTGTTTACGCAATAGAGTTTATCCCTTCTTTTTTATTTGCACATCACCCTATTTAGGATCACACTGAATACTTGTCATTTAAATAGATACTACCTACACACAAAAATAACACATGTATATATATATACTCAAGTCAATAAATTATATACATACAGTCAGGTAAATGTCCCTCATAGGCAGGTAAATGTTCCCAATAGGCAGGTATAGGCAGGTAATTGTCCCTCATTAGCAGGTATATACAGGTAAATGTCCTTTGTAGGCCGGTAAATGTACCCCATAGGCAGGTGTAGCAGGTAAATGTCCCTCATAGACAGGTAGAGGCAGGTAAATGTCCCCCATAGGCAGTTCTAGGAAGGGTTTTCAGGTCGGCATTAAAAAATAAAAAATACCAGTACTCACCTCTCTCCCCCGATGCTCTGACGAGGCTCTCCTTGCGCTCTGTCTTCTTCCTGGCACAGGTGGTGTGACGTCATCAGGCCCCGCAGGCAGCATGATGACATACTCAGGCCACCTGTGCTGGAGACTCTGGAAGGCTGCAAGTCTGCTTATGGCCTTCTGGAGTCATCTGCGGAGCAGGAAGCGCTCGCTTGCTCTCTGCTCTCCAATCGCATCTTCAGCTGTATGTGCACCCAGAGGAGGCACATACAGCTGAAGAGATCGCCTGGACATCGACGACTCACTTGAGTATAAACCGAGGGGGAGTCTTTCAGAATCAAAAATGTGCACAAAAAGTCGGCTTATACTCGAGTATATATGGTATGTGCCTTTTTTTCGATCGCTTTTTATTCCATTTTATGTGCTGCAGGATGAACGAAAATCACTATTGTGTGACTATTTTATTTTGTTATTCTTTTACGGTGTTCACCATGCGGGTTAAATAATGTGACAGATTTATAGGATAGGTTGTTACACATGCGGTGATACCAAATATGCATGCTTTATTTATTTTTGTATTTTTTGGGGCGACTGGCATTTGTAAAGGGGAAAAGGGCCATTTATGTATTTTTATTTTATTTTTTGTGTTTTACTTTTTTGACATTTTTTGACATTTTTTTTTTTAACTTGTTCCCATAGGGAACTTGTATGAGTGATCTTTAGATCATTGTTACAATAAAGAGCGGTAGACAGCAGTACTGCTCTCCATGGCAACTGTCAATTACTATGCTCGGCTATGCAGACAGACCACGGTCAGGCACAGTGACATCACAGACAGCCAGGAAGCCTTTGTTAGGCTTCCGGGTTGCTATGGAAGCCATCGGCAACTGCGATTATATTGCGACAATGCCGATGGAGACAGAGGAAGCTCCCTCCCTCTGTCTTTCCCTTAGCTGCCGCTATCGCTATTGACCGCAGCAGCTAAGGGGTTAATTGCCTGCGGCCGGAATGAGCTTTGATTGCCGGCGACACAGCATGGGGCCAGCTCGAATATGCAGCTAGTCCCATGCTGCGATCGTGCGGGCCCTGCTTAAGACCCCGCACGATGTCAAGGACGTACTTGTATGTCCATTTGCGGGAAGTCACTTCATGCTAGGACATACAGGTACATCCAATATCGGGACATATCTGCCTATCTGAAATCTGAAAACCAACTGCAAAATCCGCATCAAAACCACAGTACAGCGATGTTAAAATACTGACGGATTTCTGATGGCATTTTACCATTGCCGTGTAAACATAGCCAAAACCTCATTCTAACTTTCTTAAATATTTAGGTTTGAGGTTTATTAACATTTTGGATTGACCATCATCACTGTAGTTGTTCCATAATAAAATTATTATCAAAAACACAACTTGTCTAACAATTGTGCACATAGTGTAGACAAAAAAAATGTTGCATACAATACTTTTTGATTCTCTCGAAAGGTCCAGTGCCCATAGGTCTATTTTGGCTTGTAAAGTGTTAGTGGGCTTGCAGCGTCTAATGCATCCAGCCTGTTGCATCTGATGTTGCCATCAAGGGTAGTTCCTAGACGAACAAATCCTTAACCCCTTACCGACATGTGACTTATATTTATGTCATTATGTCGGTAAGGAGTTATGGAGTGGGTTCACTGTGATGAGTGCCAGCTGATTATTACAGATGAAACCTGCCGCTAACAGGTAGGAAGTAATAGAATCGCCATCTTGGTACACCCTTTTGCATGATCTACTGTATATAATAAAGAAGGGTGTACAAGCAAACGTGCCCCCCTACTGGTCAAGTACCCTGCATGCAAAAGTTTAAAAAAAGTTTTAAAAGTATAAAAAAAATTATAAAATATAAATATTAAACGTTCAAAACACTTTCCTTTTGCCATTGTACAAAAAAGAATAAAAAAAATAAAAAAGTTACAAAAAATGTGTTATTGCTGCTGTAAAAGTCAGATCTATTAACATGTAACATCATTATAAATAAATGTAGGGAGAAGAACATTACAAACTGCCTAAAAAAGGTAAACCTGCAGTAAACATACATGCTGCATTTTGAAAAAACTGCAACATGACCAAAAAAACATGCTTGAAGTGGAAACAATCTATAGAATATTTCAGATCTGCTTCAAAACTTGCAGTTACCATCTGGGTGAATTCACCCTTTAGGAAACTCTATATTGTATTAAACTGCACATTAAATGAACTATAGTATTGATTCTAACTGTAAATCAAATCATGTAGAACCACTGAAATCACATTGTGGTTTCCTTGTGACGCTACAGAATCCAAACAAGCACAGACCCTTATTAGAGTAAATTTCTCAGATTGCTGGCTTTGAAGTGCTGATTAGATTTTGGTTTTCTGGATAGGCAGCCTGTGTCAGTGTGTGGTCATAAGGAGCTGTATGTCATACAAGCTTCCTGTCTGTTCGTTTAATTTATTTTTTAATTGTGTTTCTTTTCACTTTGTTTGCTTTTTAAGGCTGCACATGGCCTCTCAAGAAAAGATCAATTACACGGACAGACTGTAGGTTCAGGAAAAGACTGCCACTTGTTAACAAACTACGCTGTTATCCACTTTGATCTCATGCTTAACCTATTGCTTGTCATAAGTGTCAGGCAGTTACCATATGATGATGAGGATACTCATCATGGTGGTCGTCTGGGTACTGGCATTCTGCCTGTGCTATCAGCAGCAGGGCAACAGCTGGAACGCATAGAATAAGAAACAACTGATTCGGTACTTACATCTATATCAACCTGTTCAACACATTTCTAATATCATTTTAGTTTAATAGTGTAAAAATAAGAACTGGAGACATTTTTCCCTTGCATTTTGCCAAAATTAAAGTTAATATAAATTAAACTATAATGCACTGTATATGGTTTATGCCTCTAAATAAAGAACAACTCTTAAATTGAGCATGTGCAGTAATCTATACTGTATCCACCTGCAGCCCTCCCCAAACAAAACATTACACTATACAAAGTAGTGTGACAATGCATTCGGGGGAGGGCGGCGGTGGGCGCATGCGTGCTAGAGCAGGCCAGCCACCACTCCCACAGTGTATGCTGTAGTAAGGGATGACATTTAAAAACAAAACATCATGACTTACTGCCATACACAAAGTAATAGAAATAAACACACACCTAAAAACCATACAACATCAAAAAGTCTAGAAATACATTGAAGGTTATGGTGAGCCTAATTACAAATAAAAAAAGAGCCAGACAACCCCCTTTAAATATTATTCTCCAAAATGTTGCAAAATTCTTGAACTTTGTTTGATTTAAAAAGAACATGGAGGGAGTAATATGCAGGTACCACAATGAGCAAATGTCATTGTACTTTTCAATGTTGGCCAATTTTTAGTCAGCTTTTGACAAAGAAAATCCATTTTTGGCCACAGTTCTGTCAGAAATATAATTATTTCTAACAACTTCCCTGTAATAAAATAACAAAATATCCATAACCCACCTGCTACAGCCCTCGTTGCTGCTCTGTGACCATAGGTTGCAGTGAGGCCATGCCCCTATCCCCAGGTGACTGCAGCAGCCAATTGCTAGCCTCAGCGATACACCGTGAGGCCCATGATTGGCTGCCACAGTAATCTGGATAGGTGAGCATGCCCATCATTGCAGCCAAGCAAAAAATTACCCCTTTGTACAACTGTAAAATCTCAGAAAAAACATGGCCATTAACATGTTAATAATTCAATCTAAATAATTATCAGATGAGTTACTCAGTGGTTCTTTGGTGATAAACTCTACTGCAGCAGTGGGAATAAAGCACTGGAGCTGCTCAGAAATGATTCTTGGTAGCTAGCCATTTCTGCTGTAATCATACCAGTATCAGCTAAGAGTTTCCCATTTAGGGCTCTGCTCATGTTAAATTGTCAGGAATGATCTTATCTGTATGCCTATACAACTTTCCCATCGGAGACTGTTCCAATAGTAAAAAATATATTTGATTATGCTATAGCTAGCTTAAAGATGGTGCTTAATTTGCTGCGTCAATGGCTACTTTTACAATACTAAGAGGCATAGCACTTAAAGTCACATAATTTACAGCATCAAGTGACTGATTATACAGGCTTATGCACATGATTGGATTTTATAAGTTGTAAGGTCTATGGAGCTGTTATACTTTAATTACGTATGACTTTGGTTTCATATTAAGGCATACAGAAATATTTCTACATTAGATTCATACAAAATCTGACATCTAAAATATTGTGCCATGCTCAGATGTCTTATAGTGGAGGTGTTCTCCTGTACGTCAATCATTTCCTTAAAGTAATACTGTACATGGCCTTACAATACATTACAGAATACCTTCTGCTCCATACTATGAGGACACAGTGAGTTTGAAATACAGGACCATGGCTAGCCTGTGTGCCACTTCACCTGCTCTGTGCACATGGTCCTGCATCTATTTGGGGCCTTACGGCTACCAATGTTCTTTACTTTTTGTTGCTACCCTTGCATGCAGGATGAGTTTTGGGAATGGGCAATGAATGTCCAAAAAACTGGAAGAACCTCCCTTGCAGTCAAGCTCCAACCAGTACTCCTTTGGTTAATTCTTGTAATGACTTTGAAAGAACCAGGGACACGCCTGACTCCCACCTGCCTCTACTGAGCCATTAGTGGCAGAGTGACAGTGACTGGCCTGCCCTGTCTACCCAACCAGCTAACCATGTGTTGCCTTTATGCATTTACTGGCACATAAAACAAGCAAACCTATGTATTTTCTACTTTGAAGGAACCAGGGACAAACCCACTCCCAGCTCTACTGAGCCATTAGTGGCAGAGTGACAGTGACTGGTGTGCCCTGTCTACTCAACCAGCTAACCATGTGTTGCCTTTATGCAGTTACTGGGGCATGTCCACTTGCCCTAGGTAAGAAAAAAGAGCATGTGGTTGGAATTTTAAAATGGGCAGTCACTGCCCTAATATGGGGCAATTTAGCAATAGGGTACTGTGGTTGGCCATAGTATAGGAGGATATGTTTCTGGTACTAACATAAGGCAATGTGGCTGGTACTAATGTGAGGCAGTGTGACATTATCATAAGCAAATTGCCAATATTATAGTGACTTTGACTGGCACTGTAGTGTGGGTCTTTTAGCTGGCACTGTTATGATAACCTTCTAATGTTATGTGGGCACTGTGACTTGCACTGTTATGATGGCCACAAATTGGTACCATTATGGGAGTACTTTGTCTAGCACTGTTATGAAAAAATTGTCTGGTACTCTTAGGCCTGTTCAAAACGGCTTTTTTCGCAACGGATTTGCGGCCATCTACGGCCCGCAAATCCGTTGCGAAATAGTTACAAAAAAGTAACTGGCCGTTTTACTTGATTTTAATGGGAAATACGTGTCGTCGTTCAGACGACACTTTTTCCGTTCCGGATTGCGGCGGGATTGCGGCCGCAATCGGCCGCAAAAAACAATGTGCTTTGTCAATTATTTTATGGAAAGGATTACCGTAAATGAATGGGGTGGGAATTTGGGTTTGGGGAAATCGACCGAATTCCATTATCCGGGGACACCTTAAATGGCACTTATTTGAAACTGATTTGAAACTAATTTGCAACTGATTTCGGAACGTATTTACGTGGAAATCCGACGTGAATCAGTTCTGAAATCAGCCGTGTGAACATAGCCTTATGGTCCCACTGTTGCTGACATCATTATAATGGCACTAAGGTTTTGCGGATGCTGTGGCTAGCCCTTTCATGGGGGCTTTGTTATAAGGGCTTTTACTGGGACTGTGCACTTACCCATCTCTTTGCTCTTAACCCTTCTGAAATAATCCTTTCCCCCCCCCCTCACCGAACACTGATGTTTTTTACATCCATCTGTCTTCTAACGGCACGCACTGGGGGTCTATGCAGCACATTGTAAGACTCTCAGAATCCCCGTGTGTAAAGAAATGCCATGGAGTATTTGACACCGTGCACAGTGTTGTGTGCCGCTATGGTTCCAACCTCTTCCCCTACATTGTAATCCTGACCTGGATCCACCCCTGCTTGTCTGTAGTGTTATCAGACAGGAGCAAAATAAATCCATGCTACAAACAAAGTTAACGCTAGTAAATTCCTTGCATTTTACACATGTGTAAAATGTAATGTCAGTGGTGCATACTTAGTCTAGTATTGTCCTGTCTGGCAGCTTGTGACATTTGGCAGATCTAATCTGTTATTAACATAGCCCTTACAAACATTACTTGGATGAAGTTTAGGAGGATCAGCCTGTAATTCGTCTAGAGGATTACCTACTTGGATTTATTAATAACTGCTAACACTGTAGATTTAATACAGTCTCTTCTCATATTCACCTAATCCCACTACTCACATTAAGGGCCAGTTGACTCAGTATGCTGTATTTGGCAGCACAGATAACAGTAAACAAAGTAGACAGTCAACTTTAATCTGTCCCTAATCATCTTCTTACTTTTAGGTGCACGACAAATCTCATACTGTACATATATGGCTACTTTCCCATTATGCTTTGAATAGATAGATAAGAATGTATTACGATTCAGCCAAAGCCTCTGTCAGTACATTACCAAGATGAATAATATATTTTGGACTAATGTTTGAAACTAAACCACATTTGTCTGTGTGTGAGCTATGCTTCATCTAAGCTCTGGAATGGAAAGTGCTTCTTGTTCCTACTTTGCTGATCCTAAAACACTTTCAGTGTGAAACCTTTATGATGAGAAACGTCAGAGTAGTTTGAAAGGACCATGGTGTTTGTCTATATGGCCAATGTTCTATTAATATGTGGTTCAGATCAAATGCACTTTGCTTAAGTTCAGCTGATTTTAAGCTATTTGAGCTATGCAGACACATAGCCCCTCATTTACTATCACTGTCTAAAAGTAAGACAGTGTAAACTTAGGCAGTCTAAAAATGTACCACATTTATCACGGTGGCTCATGCTGATTGATACATTTGGCACAACTTTAGTGTTGTTTAACGTTTTAGACCAACTTTTTTTGCCTTACTTTCTACTCCAGAATTTTGGTAGATTTTTGACATTTTTGCTCAGTTACACCACTTTCAGAGCAGTGTGAAAAAGTGTCTTAAACCCATAATAAATGTATCTGTGACATGCTGCGCCAAAAATGCACCAATTTTTGGCATATTTTTAGACACTTTTCAGGTGCAACCAAACTAGTAAATGAGAGTCATAGTTCATTCCAATACAATATGAGTGTCCGAAAGAATGCAGATATTCTCAAATGGATGACATCATAGATTGTTTCCCACTGTCAATTTTCACGCTCAGTCAGTGCTGATAATTGTGAGTGTTTGGCAGGTTTTCTGAGAATCAATAAGAACTTGTGGCAATTCCTGACGTGTGTGTAATGGGTGTCCCTGTGTCTCTCGGGCCGTGGGCGCACTCGCAGCTCCATCCTGTACTCTAATCACCTCATTCATGTTGCTTGTCCTGCACGCGCTCGCCTCCTAGTACTGCAGTTAAATTTAAAGGGCCCGCACACTGGTGAATTGCTATCACCAGGCACTGACCCTATTTAAGTCCTGCCCCATCCTGCCCTAGAGCCTTGAGAGGAAGTGTTCCATTGTGTTTACTGTTATTCCGTGTACGGTATCTTTAGTCTCTGTCCCTCGACCACAAATCTTTGCCGCCTGTCCTGACTTTCCTGCCTGGCCCCGACTATGAACTTGCTTCACGATTTTGTACCACGCTACATCTCGGCTGCCACCGCAAGCAAGTCACGTCATGGGTAGCGACCTGTTAGTGTTCCGCCACAGCAAGTTCATCCTGCCTTGCGGCGGGCTCTGGTGAATGCCAGACCTACTTAGACTCCGCTCCAATGGCTTGGCTTCTGCCATCCAATGGATCCACATCTCTGGTCTGCTGTTACGGTAGGTCCACCATTACACTTTATTTAAATAAACACTCCCCGACACCAGCCCTCACTGACCATTTTCTTAAATAAATGGATACAACACTCGTCCGACACAGTCCAGAGGGGAAAACTATAAGATACAGAAACACTAATCAGCATGTGGCTGATGGCTATCATGAGTAGGGCAGCAAGGTAAATTTCCCCAAGGTAGCTAACCCCCAGGTAGCCAGGTAGTTTGCCCCCAGATATACAAGTACATTGACCCCAGGTAGCTAGGTAGTTTGCCCCAGGTAGCAGGCCCCCCAGGTAGCCAGGTAGCTTGCCCCATAGTAGCCAAGTAGTTTGCCCCCAAGTATCCAGGTAGTTATCCCCCAAGTAGCCAGATAGTTTGCCCCAGGTAGCTTGCCCCCAGGTAGCCAGGGAGCTTGCCCCCAAGTAGCCAGGTAGTTTGCCCCATGTAGCCAGGTAGCTGCCCCCATGTAGCCAGGTAGCTTGCCCCCATGTAGGCAGGTAGTTTTCCCCCATGTAGCCTGGTAGCTGCCCCCATGTAGCCAGGTTGCTTCCCCCCATATAGCCAGGTAGCTGCCCCCAAGTAGGCAAGTAGTTAGCACCCATGTAGCCAGGTAGCTGCCCCCAGAAAAAAAAATAATAAATCCACTCACCTTTTCCCGTTCCCGGACGTGCGGCTGCATCATGTCTGGCTTCACTGCCGGGCTTCTCCTACTGAAGCCCGGCACAGGCAACGTGCTATGATGTCACAGCGCGCCGCCTGCGTGGTGACGTGGGCCCGACTCCTAGTAAGTTTGAGGCCTATGGCCTTAGACCAACTAGGCAGAATAGCAGAGCAGAGCGCCGGCGGTGCTCTGCTCCGCTAAGCGCCCACACAGACATGCCTGTGAGCGCTCAAGGGCCCGAGCGTTCCCAGACATGATGTGCAGGCCGGGCCTGGCTGCCTGTGGCCACGGGCCCCGCTGTGTCCGACCAAGGGCCCACCGGAGGACCTGTCCGATGCTGGAAGGAACCCTCTTCTTTGAGAAGTGGAATGGTAACACTCAGCTGACAAATTCAGTAATATATTTCTAGAAGGGATAACAGTGGAACAGCACAACAAATAGGAGAAGATTTTTATGTTATACGGAACACAAGAATTTGCTAAAGAAAGAAGTCAGAAGATGTCACAGATTCTCCTAAGGAATATTGCAGTTCTGACATGACTCTACCAACCATAGATAGTACATTTAAAATATTTATACTGTATTTCAGTAGTTCAGTCAAAACATACTTTTATTTT
The DNA here is from genome assembly GCA_025379985.1 of Phyllomedusa bahiana. NCBI lineage: Eukaryota > Metazoa > Chordata > Amphibia > Anura > Hylidae > Phyllomedusa > Phyllomedusa bahiana. Next base: position 25,589 of record JAODAL010038378.1, read on the forward strand.
GAGAAACTGATAGATTGATAAACTGATGCAAACTGATGTACACTTGTCATCAGTATTTCACAGTGGCAACACCTCATCTTCCTCAGAACATATAGACCGGGTAGTTGAAGTTAGTGTCGGGCTGGGGTCCCTAGGCCCCACCAGAGGAGTTGATTCTAAGACACATGTATAAAAACAAAAGCAGAGCCAGCTCACCTGTGGAGATGCATGCTGCAGAGTGCACGGAGTAGCTAGCGGGTCACTGGTTTAAAGAGAGCAATCAGTTTCAAAGGACGGGATATCCGGCAACAAATAGGTGAAAAAAGTGCAATCGTTATTGTAAATCCATTAAAATAGATCAGTCAGCATAGGCAATATAGCCGACGCATTTCGGGTGATTGACCCTTAATTGTAGCAAACGGTGCTCGATATCCCATCCAAATTGGTTGATTCTAAGAACCTACCCCAAAACTATTTTGCCTTCCTTTCCTTGCAACCTGCGCAGTGCCCCTGCCCAGTCTCACCTCAACGGATAGAAACCGATGTGATGACATCATCTCACTTACTTGTAATCAACATGGGTGCTGCGCCTTTTGAGTCTTCCTTACCTAACTGCTGAAGCAGCAGGACACCGGGTGATAAACATAAAAGGTCTATAAAGTTATGTCCCCCCCCAAGAAACATTTTATATAAATAAGAATTAAATAAGAATATACAAAAAGCTATAATGGAAAGTTCTAAGTATACAACCATTAAATAATCATTATACAGTTACGAAATAACAACGCTACACAAAACCAGAATATTAATATTATAAACCATTCTGGTGGATTTAATACTACGGTTTAAAGAAAATCAATAACTGGGAATAACTTGCTAAAATGGGATAGTTTCCATCCACAACCACTTAAGCAAGGAATCCCCAAGGGACAATTTTTGAGATTACGTCATAACTGCTCAACCATAAAGAGATTTCAGAAAGAATCTCAGGACTTAAAGACTAGTTTCATAAATAGGGGATATCCCAAAGGTCCAGTGGAATCAGCTTATGATGCTGACCAAAGTGTATGTCAGGACATCTGCTTCAATGTATCCCAAGCTAGCGGGTCACTGATTTAAAGACAGCTATCAGTTTCAAAGGACGGGATATCCAGCAACAAATAGGTAAAAAATTGCAATCGTTATTGTAAATCCATTAAAATAGATCAGTCAGCAACAGTTACCTGTGATGGCACTAATGATAAGGCAGTAGAATAATAAACTTATGCCATTTTTGAAAAAGTGCTTTTATTGTGCCAAAGTAGTGAAAAAAAACTTTACATGTTCTGCATCATGATTTTAGAGTCACTTAAGGTAGATGTCAGAGACTTGAATATTATTTAGGTCATGGGAGGGATACAATTCGAAAGTAAAAAATGATTTAGGTGTCTACAAAGTTAGTGGCAAAACTTTTTTTTTTTCAACTACATAGGCACATAAGGGCTTTTATTTTGTGGGACAAGATGTAATTTCTAATGGTGTAGTTCATCGTACCATAGAAAATCCTGGGAAACCGCAAAAAAATTGTAATTGGGGCAAAATATGAAAAAAACTTACTTGCTCCATGTTTGCGGAAGTTTTGTTTTTACATTGTTCAATCTTCAGTAACAGTGATGTGTTATCTGTATTCGACAGGTTGTTACGCATCCGCCAATACCAAACAGGTATGCCATTATGCTCTGGTACCATAAATATAATTCCAAACATTTTCTAGTTTTGACATTTGCGCTGCGGCACCATTTACTTTGACCAATAACTTCTTTGTACTAACACCTACGGACTTAAGTGAGGGTGCATTTTTTGCGGGCTGAAGTGTAATTTAATTGCTACCAGTTTGGAATACATGCGACTTTTTTGATTAAATTTATTCCAATTTATGGGTGAGAGTAATGAGTTTATATTGTATCCTGTACTGAATGGACAACCAGTGCAGTGACTGACACAGGGTAGAGGCATCAGTATAGCGTCTGGAAAGAAAGATGAGCCTGGCTGCTGCATTCTGGACAGATTGAAGAGGGGAGAGTTTATAGAGAGGGAGACCGTTAAGCGGGGAGTTACAGTAGTCAAGACGAGAAAGAATAAGAGCAGTAATGAGAGTTTGAGTTATTTTCACAGTAAGAAAAGGATGAATTCTGGAGATGTTCTTGAGGTGCAGGTGACAGGAGCAGGCAAGGGATTGGATATACAGGGTGAAGGTCAGATCAGAATCTAGTATAACCCCAAGACAGCGAGCCTGCTGCTTAGGAGTTATGGTGTTGCCACACACAGAAACAAAAATAGCAGAGGGGGGCCAGTTATTAGATGGTGGGATGACTAGAAGTTCAGTTTTAATGAGATTTAGTTTAAGAGAGAGGACATGATGTCAGAGACAGCGGACAGACTGTCACTGGTGTTTTGTATCAGGGCAGGAGTGATGTCTAAGGAAGAGGTGTATATTTGGGTGTCAGTGTAAAGATGGTACTGGAAGCCAAATCTGCAGATGGTTTGTCCAATGGGGGCTGTGTAGATTGAAAAGAGGAGAGGACCTAGAACCAATCCCAACAGCAAGAGGGAGAGGAGAGGAAGTAGAACCGGAAAATGAGACACTGAAGGAGCGGTCAGAGAGGTAGGAAGAGAACCAAGAGATAGCGGGGTCCTGAAGGCCAATGGGCTGGCAGCATGAGGAGAAGATGGTGATCAATAGTGTCAAAAGCTGCAGAGAGATCCAGAAGAAGCAACGACGAGTAGTTGCCCTGAGATTTAGCAGTGAGGAGGTCATTTGAGACCTTAGCTAGAGCAGTATCTGTGGAGTGCAAAATACGGAAACCTGATTGTACAGGATCGAGAAGAGAGTTCGAAGAGAGATAGCGGATTGGGCGAGAGTAGACCAAGCGTTCCAAGATTTTAGAGATGAAGGGCAGGTTAGAGACTGGTCGGTAATTAGCAGCGCAGGATGGATCCAGAGTAGGCATTTTAAGTAAAGGGGTTATAATGTCATTAACTTAGGTAAACAAACTCCTGTGCTAGAGATAAGACTCAGCAGGGACTGAGACTCAACATGGTGGAGCAATCAGATAAGAGAGAGCAGAGAGACGCAGACAGTAACCTAGAGAAGTTGTGTACACTAAAAGTAGATAAAATCTTCTTATCTCCTGGATAAAGTAAAATCAAAACAACAATGCATTTGGTAATAGTCTTCATTTACGTTCTTGTACGTGTCAAAAGCTATTCATTGTGGTGAGAAAACCCCTTTAAGGCTTATTAATAATAAGATCTTTTTTTCTTTCTGATCTTTCCAAAAACTCAAGCCAACAGCATATCCAAAAATCCCACATTGTTTATTCAATTGACTACATAATACAGAAAAGTTTAATATTTCAGCCCATAAAGTGACCTTTTTTCAAGCAGCAAATGTCAGTGATGTTGCAAAGCACCACTTACAGACTACAAAACCTTGTGTGTCACAAGCCTGTTCACTAAACCACAGGCACGCTTGTGTTCTATGCAGCTGCGCTGTGTGGCATCCCTCTGTTCCGCTCTGCCACTCTGCTTTGGGCTGGAATCCAGTTTTATCCTATTCTACATGCACTCACCCTCTGTGATTTAAAGGACCAATGTGCCACCCAGGTTTCCCAACCTGTGATCTGCTATTAAAAGAGGCAGGTGAGTCTGACTTTTATTTATTTTACTTGGGGCCCTGGAGCAATTTAAATGACTTTATTATGAGGTGAACAACCCATTTAAAGGAAATCTATCAGCTTTTTTTTACTGATTAAAACCAGATACTGATATCTGTTCTTTTCTTCTTATCCATTTTTATTTCCCGATTGTAGATTTTTCTTAGTTCTGTTGTCTGTATATGATTATGGGGGCAGCCATCATACCTGAGCGGCTTTTAACAGCATTTATACTTTTCAACTGCTACATGGACATAGAAGCCTGTGAAAAGGAGCCTTTGACATCTGAAGCAGAGTTTTCTCAGCATGGTCTATGACCTACAGTATGTGTGGAGGGAGGGTGAGAAAGGGAGCTGTGACTTTCTTCTATTGTGAATTGTGGATCCTGTGTTATCTATACACATTAGTGTCACCTTTCAGTGTAAGGGCGCATCCCCACGGCACAGGACAAATACCAGTCGGTTTATCTGACCGGTATTTGTCCGGTTTGTGTGCCATGCACACGGCCACAGTGGGTGGCTTTTCTCCGCAATAAGAGGAAAGCGGAGAAAAGCCCTCCCCCTTCCCATTGACATGTTCATATTCTGTCCGAAATATGCTGCACGGGTTTTCCATAGCGGCCCGTGTAAAAGTTTGCGGCCGGTTTTTCAGACGGTTTGCAAGGCCAAAAACCACAAACCAGTGCCATGATGACATGGCCTACTCCTGCCTATGTTGAAAATCAGGAAGGGAAGATCTCTCCTTAAGGAGAGCACCGAACGAACGGCTTGTAGAGTTTTTGTTTTGCCTTTTCGCCCTCTAATTAGCATCTGCATATCACAAGGCATTATGGGAAAGGGGCTGAGAAGCCCACAGCGCCCTCTGTTGGTTGTAACAAATCCTCAATTTGCTTTTGACCCACCGAGTCTTGAGAAAGCAAAAAGGATTTTTTAGCCAAGCCAGTATCTCTCATCTGCAGACAACGCTGTTTCGGGATTTTTGTCCTCTTCAGTGCAGAGTAGAGAAGATACTGGCTGGCTGTGTGGGAGGCATCGGGTAGCTCAGGAAGGGAAGATCTCTCCTTAAGGAGAGCACCGAACGAACGACTTGTAGAGTTTTTGTTTATGTTGAAAATCAGCAGACGACTGAAAAGTTTTCTCTACAGAACAGGAAGTTTGAAACTATTAATAAGCCTACTTAATGAAGACTGCAGGATTTTTTTAAAAAAAATATATTGATAGTGATGTGGAAAATCTTAAAAACATAACCAAAAATTCTTTAAAAAATTTGTTTAACATAAATTAGTTATGACACTGATGACACAATCGCTTTAAACCTACTTAACCCCTTAAGGACCCAGCCAGTTTTGGCCTTCCTGACAAAGGCATTTTTTAAAAAAAAATCTGACATGTGTCCCTTTATGTGAGAATAACTTTTTGACACTTTTACCTATCCATGTGATTCAGGTATTGTTTTCTCGTGACACATTGTACTTTAATTTTGTAAGAAATTGTGATCCATACAATCCTTGTTTGTTTGTGAAAAATATCAGAATTTCATGAAAATTTGGAAAAATTTGTCATTTTTAAAGTTCTAAAATTTCTGCGTGCAAGACGGATGATTATTCACCACAAAATAGTTCATAAGTAGCATCTACCATATGCCCACTATAGGTTGGCATCATTTTTTAAATGTCTTTCTTTTTTACGACATTAGGGGGCATAGAAATTTAGTAGTAATTTCTCACATTTTCAAGAAAATTTGCAATAGAAATTTTTTTAGCGACCTGTCCAGTTCTGACGTGGCTTTGAGGGGCCTGTATGGTAGATACCCCATTAAATGACTTCATCTAAGAAACTAGACCCCTTAAAGTATTTACAACAGTGATTAGGCAGTTTATTAACCCATTAGGTATTTCACAGAGATAAAGCAAATTGGAGGTGAAATTTCAAAATTTCACTTTTTTTTGCAGATTTTCAGTTTTTCAATTTCAATTATTCACTGAAACACAGTAGATGTGACCATGGAAATTCAACCTAATATTGATTCCCCAGATTCTTCCGTTTTCAGAGATATCCCATATGTGGCCCTAGTGCACTATTTGGCTCAACTATTTGTCTCAACCACAAGCCCCAGAATAGGAGGAGCACTTACTGGACTTTGGAGTCTCATTTTCAATACGATTTTATTTAGGCGCGATTACAGGTTTGCGGACACCCTAAGGTGTTAAAACTTAATAAACACCTCTAAAAAGATCTTATATGGGAAACGACACCCCCTAAGTAATATATCCAGGGGTCGGCCCCACAGGTGTTTCACAAATTTTTTTTTAGCATTAGGCTATGAAAATTATAAAAAAAAAATGTTTCCAACAATCTGCAATTTTAGCTTAAAATGTTTAATTTTTACAAGGAATCCTGGAAACAAAGCCCCCCAAATTTTATTACACAATTTCTTTCAAGTTCAGCAATACCCTATATGTGGGTGTAAACTGCTGTTTGGGTGCATGGCAGGGCGTATAAGGGAGCGAGCGCTATTTGGCTTTTGGAATGCAGATTTTGGTAGGTGCCAGGTCTCATTTACAAAGCCCTCAAAGTACCAGAACAAGTGAAACCATCCAGAAGTTGCCCCATTTGGATTCAACACCCCTCATGGATCTCTTCTAGGGGTGTTTATTGTGCATTTTGGGTGCACGGGTGTTCCATAGATTTTTTTGAAAATGGTGGGAAAAAAGGCAATTCTGTCATTGTTTTTTTTTTGTTTTTTGGGCTTTAATTTTACAGCCTTCACCGAATGGTACAAATTACATCATAACTTTACTATAGGGGTTGGTACAATTACAATGATATACATTTTATATAGCTTTTTATGTTTTATTACTTTTACACAATAGAAATGTGTTTATAAAAAACTGTGCTTTTATATCGTCATAGTCTGACAGCCATAACTTTTTTATTTTGCTGTGTACAGAGCTGTGTAGAGGCCTGTTTTTTGCGGGATGAGTTGATGTTTGTATTGGTGCCATTATGGGGGGCATATGACTCTTTGATCACTTTTTATTAAGGTTTTTGTGAAGCATTTTCAACAAAATACAACAATCCTGGTAGTGTTTTTTATTTTTATTTTTACAGCGGTCACCGTGTGGTATAAATGACATGCTAGCATTACTCAGTAGGTTGTTACGATTACAGCGATACCTAATTTGTAAATTTTTTTTTTTGTTTTACTGCTTTTACACAATAAAAACACTTTTATTCAAAAAGGAAAACACGTGTTTGCATCACCATAGTCTGAGAGCCATAACTTTTTTATTTTTCTGTGTACGAAGATGCAGGGGCGTTGCTAGGGTCCTAAAACATCCGGGGCTCGGGCCCTTTGTGTTTTTCACGCCTCATTGTGAACTGCGGATGTTTTTTTACAGAGAAAAACCTTCTGTTCCTGTCACTAATTTTCTGTACATCCCACACAGATCCTGTCCATCTCCTCAGCAGTCACTGTACAGTAAAAATCACCAATGACAAATTTACTTTTTCAGAACTTCTCACCTTCATATGACAATACCCCTAAACAGTCACCAAATAATCCACCGATACATGGAGCAAATCTACCAGGCAGGTATAGGGGGGCACAGGCAAGATATGGGGCACAGGCAGTATATGGGGCCACAGGCAGGTATATAGGGTCATTGAGGCAGTATATGGGGCCACAGGCAGTATATGGGGGCACTGAGGCAGTATATAGGGGCTACAGGCAGGTATATGGGGCCAAAGGCAGTATATAGGGGGCACAGGCAGTATATGGGGCCACAGGCAGGTATATAGGCTCATTGAGACAGTATATGGGGGCACTGAGGCAGTATATGGGGGCCACAAGCAGGTATATAAGGGCACTGAGGCAGTATATGGGGCAATGAGGCAGTATATGGGGCCACAGGCAGGTATATGGGGGCACAGGCAGGTATATAGGGGCAACAGGCAGGTATATAGGGGCACAGGCATCATATGGGGCCACAGGCAGGGATATGGGGTCACAGGCAGTAAATGGGGCACAGGCAGTATATGGGGGTCACAGGCAGTATATGGGGGCCACAGGCAGGTAGAAAAGGGCACTGGCAGCATATGGGGGCCACAGGCAGGCATTATAGGGGCACAGGCAGTATATAGGGGGCCACAGACAGGGATATGGGGGCCACAGGCAGCATATGGGGGTCACAGGCAGTATATGGGGCCACAGGCAGGCATTATAAGGGGCACAGGCAAGGATATGGGGCCACAGGCAGGCATATAGGGGCACAGGCAGTATATAGGGGCACTAGGCAGGTAAACGCTATAAAAATAACAACATTAATACTCACCTTAACTCCCGCCGGCGAGCGCGCTCCGTCCTCTTCAGCCCGCGCTCCTCCAGCAGCTCCTCGGGCGCACGGCCTATGACGTGCTGTGCGCCCGAGGACAGGCAGCGTCGCGATGACGTGATGTCATCGCGATGCTGCCGGCTGAGGTGCACGGGGCCGCGGCGGGCCCTCAGCGCTGTGAGGACCCGGCAGCCTCGCGGTGTAGGACCTGCGGATCCGACACTGTCTGCGGGGCAGGGAGCGCTCGCTCTCTGCCCCGCAGAAGCCCTCAGCTGTATGTGCGTCCAGCGGACGCACATGCAGCTGAAGAGCCAGTCGGTGCTCCAGGCCCAGCGCAGAGGCCTGGAGCCCGGGAGACTCGGGCACAGGGGGTTTTATTCGGGGCCCGAGCCCCGAATAAAACAGCCTAGCGACGCCCCTGCGGAGATGAGTAGGGGGGTTGTTTTTTGCGGAAGGATTTGATGTTTTTATTGATGTTTTTATTTTGTGTTCTTTATTTCTATTTTTAACAGCGCTCACCGTGCAGTATCCATGACCAGTTAGTTTTATTCTGTGGGTCGATACAATTACGGCGATACCCAGTTTGTATAGTTTTTTTATGTTGAAGTGCTATAATAAAAGTGTTTTTATTGTGTAAAACAATATTTATGCATCGCTATCTTCTGAGAGCCATAACTTTTTTATTTTTCCGTATACAGAGCTGTGTAAGGGCTTTTTTTGCAGGATGGACCGAGGTTTTAATTGGCATCACTTTGGTGTTTATATGAGCTTTTGATCGCTTTTTATTCCATTTTATGTGCTGCAGGATGAACAAAAATCGCAATTCTGTGACTGTTTATTTGTTTTTGTTTTTTTACGGTGTTCACCGTGCTGGTTAATTAACACAACAGATTTATAGGGCAGGTCGTTACGCATGCGGTGTTACCAAATATTGATACTTTATTTTTTTATTTTTGGGGGGGGCGATTGGCGTTTATAAAGCAGAAAAGGGCGGTGTACGTGTTTTTATTTTATGTGTTTTACTGTTTTTTCACTTTTTTTTTTACTTTTTCAGTTTTTTTTTACTTTATCACCTTTTATTTTACTTTTCCTCATAGGGAAAATCATTTTTGTAATCTATGGCAACTGTCAGTCACCATGCCCGGCCATGCCCACAGGGCATGGCCAGGCATGGTGACATCACAGACAGCCCGGAACACATTCTATACCTTCCGGCTGTCTGTCAGCACACAGCAGCCGCACGATCGTGCATGATCGTGCGGCTGCTCACGCCGACAGAGACGCAGGAAGAGATCGCTCCTCCTGCATCTCCCTTAGTTATTGCGACCTATCGGTCGCGATATTTAAGTGGTTAATCACGCCCCTTCCCGGAGTGATTTCCAGTCGGGGCCGATGCTGCGGGATGTCAGCTGTAATATACAGCTGACATACCGCATCGAACGTGCGAACTCTGCTTTAGAGTTCGCATGATGTCCAGGACGTATGCATACGTCTAAGGTCGTTAAGGGGTTAAAGGGCACCTCCCACTCAGCTAGCTGCAAGTTTCTTGTTGTTTCTCATAGTGTCCTGAGTGATATCCTGTGTTCTGATTTTCAGTTCTGACCCTTGGCTTGTTCCTGACAACTCAGTTTGTCTGCTGCCTACCCTGACCTTCTGCCTATGACCTGATGATGAAAGACCTCTGCCTGTCCTGATCTGCTTATGACCTGAGTATGTCTTCTCCTTTGTTCTTGAGCCTGCATGTCAGTTGTGATCGCAGGTGATCCTGCCGGGGGATGCGACCTGGGAGTTCTCTGTAGCAAAGTCTAGATCCCTTTTATAGTTACACAACTCAGGGTGACACACTTATTTATGTAATAATAAACCAAGTTATTGTTAAGCACTAACAGCATAGTGTTTGCTTCCTTACATCTGGGACTTACAAATCTCTTATGTGAAAGCAGCTGGGACTGCTACACACCATTACAGGGAATTCCGTGCTCACTACTCAAATTGGTCCCAGATGGACACATTTGGATGCAGTTTGGTTTGTGGGACAGCTGTTTTCTGAATGTATTAAACCACTGCAGCAGTTCAACTATGTCTTTAATAAGAAGTATTGTATTTTTATTTACATGTTATTTTTTAACTTAAGACGATTTGGGTCCAGGTATTTGTGTGATATAATAACTGTTGCTTATTACTGGAGTGACTGGATTTGTAAAATTTCCAGTACCCTTTGAAGTCACCTTAGAGGTTATTAAACAAACAATCTGAACAGTTTGTTTTACACTACAGACTAGAAATAAAGCTTCACACAGGGAGCCTCTTGGACCTCTTGTAGCTACTGCTTCCTTGAGACAGAGATATCCCAGATCAAAAGATTGCCTAGATAATTGGAAAAAGGAACAATTTTAAAAATTAAATTTGAATTAAAGCATTATATTTCAAGCCTGGAGGGCCTCATTACAAGTATTCTTTGTTCTTGAAATATGAGGTTTAGAGGATAATGAGGACATAGACGGTGATTTGGATCAACACAATTTCACTTTGACAACAAGTACTGCCAAAGCACACAGTGCATAATTCTTTCAAACTTTTATAGGACTGGGATTTTCTTTTAGCTAATGCCTCTAGTAGCTTCACGTGAAACAAATAGTATCTTTAAAAAATAAAATTAAGAACTATTATATGCAGTTACAGTAGAAAAAGGTGAGTCCAGTCTTTTTTATTGCACTTCTTTATTGTATACATTAAAGCAGTGATTGACAATTAGACAATTAAAACCATTGTTTCTATATATTTTTAAACTAAAATTAATCTTAGATCAGTGTGTCACAGTAGGAGGTGGATTCTCAGGTCCACTGCAAGTGTTGGTATAAACCACATCAGGGAGTCTAAGTAGCCCCCGGTTTTCGCCTACCAGGTCGCTACCCCTGACGTGACTTGCTTGTGGTGGTAGTCGGAGTGTAGCCTGGTACAGAATCAATAGAGGAAGGTGTAGTCAGGAACAGACAGGAAGGAAGGGCAGGCAGCGTGGTCAGAAAACAATAGCAAGGAGGTCTGGAACATGGGATAACACAACTTTACTTTCACAAACACCAACTATAATATCGCCAACGATCTGGCACAGAGTGAAGGAGGAGTTGGCTAGATATAGGATCAGTGCCCGGCAATTAGCTAATTACCGGTGCACTAGCTCTTTAAATCTTACAGAGCTGACATGTGCGTGCCCTAGGGAGCAGGTAAGTGTGCACCGGTACTCAGGAGGAGATGGCAGAGACGCGGGGACGGGTGAGTACTGAGCTGCAGGGATTGGGGTAGTGCGAGCATGTCTGCAATAGTGACATAACCCTCACCCCCCCCCCTTAGGTCTTCCCCTCTTCTTGCCCTGATGAAATTTACAGAGGAGCTCAGGGGAAAGGTTGGCCTCTGGCTCCCAAATACAGTCCTCGGTCCCGAACCCCTTTCAGTCGATGAGAAAGTATCGCTTTCCCCTCATGATCTTTTCAGCAAGGACCTCTTTCACCTCAGAAACATCATCGGAATTGGCCTCAGGGGATGGAGACACAGTATTTCGAGAGAGGCGATTAAGGACTAGAGGCTTGAGTAACAAGAAATGGAAGGAGTTCGGGATGTGCATGGTTGGAGGCAGACAGAGCTTATAAGACACCTGATTGAAGCATTTAATGACTTCAATCCTAGGAATCTTGTACCCAGCATGACGCTGGGGATCTTCAGCCGGATATATTTGGCTGATAGCCAGACTTTATCTCCCAGGTTGAAGGTAGGAGGAGGTCTTTTGTCTGCCTGGTACTTAGTACATGAGGAAGAAAATTTTAAGGGGCCCACCGGGGGATCTTCCGTTAGGTGATGTCATGAATTTGAGCACCACCCCCGGGGGGGATCATAGGGGCGGACAAAGGGGGAAGGGGGGGGACGGGATTTTCCCTATGAAGAGTTTAACAGTTGAAGAAAAAGAAAAAATGGATAGACGCTCACCAGGGTCTCCTGCAGTTAGGGGCAACCGATCCTTCCACACAGGTGCTACGGGAAAAGGGGGTCCCGGTGGAGAGCCGATTTATGAAGGTTTTGTGAACAGGGCTTGTTCGGGACTTGGGGCCCAATATAATCCAAATATAATCCCAAAAAGGAAAAACGCACTTTTGAGGATTAAAAAAAAATTAAAAAAACTAGCCACAACTTTGCGTTTTGAGCCCCCTCGGGCTTTTTCGTAACTGCAAGGTATGAGGAAACCTTTTTAAAACCCCTCCAGGGGACCACCACAAAAAAAAAAAAAATGACCCGAAAAAAATTAACCCCTTTGTAAAAATATCAAAAATACAATTTTTTGAAATATATGCACATGGAAAAATAACATATTAAAAAGAATAAACAAAATAATACTAATCAAACAAAGAAAAATGAGAAGAGGGCTGTATAAAAACAAAGATCGATCTTTAATTGAGTCCCGGGGTAAGTGTGTCAAGGGTGGGTCCCTTTGCCTCCAAAATTGGTGAAATCTCTCCATTAACCCCCCCCCCCCCTGGGGCTATTTCCCCTCTAATGCTCTGATCTGAAGAAATCCAAACACTTTGGGGGCCTCCTTAAAATGCCCCGGCTTCAGAAAAATTTCTTTAAATCCGGTGTTTTTGTCCCCGGAAATGTTCCCCCATTTAAGGGGGGAAAGATTCGTAGTAAAAAACCGTATTTTAAAAATTTCAATGTTCACACCATTTATATAGACAAGAGTGGGGTGACAATTTAGGAAACATTGATAGGGTAAAGTTTTAAAATTAGTAAGGGTGAAGTTTTTTACTCTTAAATTACTTGCACACATGAAACACTCGTGCCCCATTTAAAAAAACCAGGAAGTTACATCGAGGTTCGTTGGGGTATTGGGAAAACAAAAGGCTAGGGGATTCCACATTACCATAGTTCGGGTTTTATGCAAAGAATTTCACCCAAACATTAAGTTTCGTCTTAAAATAGGTTACTTTAAGTATCGGAGATATTCCGTATTTAAATTTTTGACCTGTTATATTTGGCAACTAAATTTGGGGGTGAAAAAAGGGAAAGTTTGTGTTTATGGTACCGAATTTTTAACCCGTGTAGGGGGATGTCCCCTTTCCCCACCTTAACTTTATTAAAGTTTTTATAAGCCAAGGCTTATATTCCTCTCTTTCAACCTAGTGAAAAGGCTAGTGTTCCCTTTCTAGATCCCCCCTCTGCTGCAGTTCCTCTTTTCCCTAAAAAAACTCGCCAAGGGCAAATTTTTTTGATATGCCCAGGTGACAGCGGGAAAACAACAAACCTTTTTGTTCAAAAAACTTATCCCACATTTTTTTTCCTGAAATTTTCCACCACATACGTTGTTTATGTATGGTGTGAAAATTGCAATTTCAATACATTGGGTTTTCTAAGGTTTTTCCATTAAATGGGAAATGTCCTGACTAAAATCCCATGTAAAGAATCTTCTGAAGCCGCCAGGGTTTTAAGGAGGCACACCAATGTAGTTTGGATTTCTTTAGGTTTTGGCATTAGAGAGGGTTTAAAAACCCCCATGGGGGGGGGGGGGGGTGATTGGAGGAGTTTTTTTTAAAAAGTGAGGGGATCGGACTCACCCGACACACGTTTTGCAATCAATTATAGATCGGATCTTTTGTTTTATACTGTCCTTTCTATTTTTCTTTGTTTGATTGTTTTATTTGTTTATTTTTTTTA